>BQKN01001078.1:761191-775451 GCA_022839385.1 Asparagus kiusianus | reverse complement strand
CCCCCCCCCCCCCCCCCCCCCCCCCCCCCCCCCCCGCGGGGGGGGGAATGAAAAACTATAGGACAACATTACAACTAATGATTTTCCACTGGAAGATTCCTTTCAACTGTACATATACAGCCTTAGGTTTCAGCTTTTTTTCATGTCCTTATGTGCAACTTACCGTCCTCTTCAATCTGAAAAATTCACATAAAGTAGAAAGTAAAACTATGTCTCAACGCATTCCACTTTCTCTATCTTAGTTAACTTCTAAGTAATAATCAACTAAATGGTTGAATATTTAATCTCCGGCCCTTGCATCAAAATATAAAAGCGGAAGATGTGATTGATTAAAATGGTTTACAACTGGCTTAGACTCATACGTGTATGGTAAAAACTAAAGGAAGAATTAACCTCTGCAACTTTTTCAATGCATCATGTTCATGAATGAGCTGTTGTTATCAATAGGTTTAGGTGAAAATTGATACTCCACCAACTATATGAGCAAATATAAGCAAATAAATGAATAGTGTGGTTTAAATTTCATCAGATGGTTGCAATTTTAGTACAGACATTGAGCAGATGAGCATGATAGCTGTTCCTTGGCACCCCAATAATGAGTTTATATATATATTAGGAACAAAGCAAGGAACAACACGGGCCATATATTGCCACCAACAAGTCATAGCTTGGAAATATATTTACAAAAAGGGTGGTACTAAAGAAATGATTGAAGAAAAAGTAGGATATTATTTCTCTAATTGGCAACAGGGTTGAACATAGGAAGTAAAAAAGTGAAAAAATATATTTATTTTTCTTGAGAAGTTAAGTACTTTCTGTTCACTTTTTATTTCTCAAATTTATTTAGTCTCTGAAAAATGATATATATATATATATATATATATATATATATATATATAGCTCCATACTCGAGAAGTACTTTAGAAAAGTAATTAATGGATCTAAATAAAAATTAAGTTGAAATTATAACTATATAACACTTTAAAATTTTGGATCAAATTGGTTGAGAATCTATTTAAGGCACATGTGAATTCCTCAAACACCCAAGCAATAACACTTGCGATTTAGGTAGCAAATATTAATTGTTGTAAAAGAATATTAATTATCTAGAAAACCAATTAAAATCTCACCAAATGACATGCTAAACTCATGAGCAGTCATCTGCATTTTGTTTCCTTTTGGTGATTGCTACATGCATGTTGCATGAACTCAAATCTGCAAAAGTTTTGTTTAGTGTGCTACATATATATAACATTTGGCATGCGAGGTTTAATTAAGTACATATTAATTTTGGCATTGTTAATTACCTAATTAATTCGTTGATATGCACCAGATTAAACAGGCAGATATTCAGGAGCTAAATATAATCATAAACAGCTTAAAATCTGTTACTTTGCACCATTTGAGGCGTATATAGTTTCAGCGATTTTTGCATTAAATTCATGTGACAAATCAGCCTGTAATTAGTCATGTGCTTAAAATTTGAAAATTCAAATTTAGCCCTATTGTTTAGCGTCACAAGCTCCTAAGGCCAAATTAACAAGAAGTTTTTTTTTTTTTTAAGGCGATCTGAAGCCTGTCAATTCTCTTCACGTTGCAATGCTTGCAGTGGACGCAAACAGATTCTCCAAACCCTAAACCCTAAAAAGACCCAGAAACCATCATTAGGGTTTTGTGTACAAGAGTTGTAGAGCAGTAGGCTTTCCCTCTCAATCCACATCCACATTGGACTCTTAAACCTTCCATTTTTAGCAATTTTGCTCTTCTCTCTATCCTTTTCATCCTTTAATAATTCCTCTGAATGTTTCTTTGTGAGACCCAAATGGTCAGTACTCACTTAATGGTCTCCTAGTATTTTGATTGTGATGTACAACTGTTTCATTGATCCTCTCTCTCTCTCTCTCTCTCTCTCTCTCTCTCTCTCTCTCATCAAAGCACACCAACCAATTCTATAGCCAAAGCTCTATATTTAAACACACCCACCCTCAACATTTTCCTTCGTGCTCTTCTTCATATTTCTAGCTCTTCTATCTCTATAGTAGCAGAATTAGGCTTTTTATCTATTTTATTATCTCTTTTGATCATTTCCTTCAGTAAGTTCATCGAAGTCTCCTCCATCATTCTTAGGTCTCTACCTTCTAAAATTCTATACCTATTTCTTTGTCATCCTAGTGTTAGGATTCCTCAAATTTTGCTATAAATTTATAGGGTTATGTAGGTTATCAAAGAGCAGTCACTGTTTGCAGGTGCAGCATCTTCAAGATTCACAATATTATTGAGAGGTCTCCTTTGATTTACTCAGGGACTTGAGAATCTTGATGATGCTGCATCAGCAATAAGTGGCTTAATTGGTTGGAAGGAGAAGGTGAAGGACAAATATGTCAATGATCCTCAGGTGAGCCGACCCTGGCTAATCTGGATTTATCCAACATTATTAATACCACGGATGCATACAAGTTTATGTGTTGTATACATGTTTGTATATATGTGCATGTAAATGGTAGCAATTACGGGTGTATCTCTTCGCCCTTTCGGAGACTGGTGTGTAAATAACGTGACGCACGTTCAGTTCGCCGTCATAGCTAACGGTCTGAATGTGTCTCGATATG
This sequence comes from Asparagus kiusianus, assembly GCA_022839385.1. NCBI lineage: Eukaryota > Viridiplantae > Streptophyta > Magnoliopsida > Asparagales > Asparagaceae > Asparagus > Asparagus kiusianus. The sequence continues at coordinate 772,842 of BQKN01001078.1, read as the reverse complement.
TGCACCAATCATGGTCATGGAGGATAACATTCCCTTTGTTGCATCCCTGATCTCTTTCTGCGTATCTCTTTTTACATCCTCCTTTTTTTTAAAATGCTAAAATATTTCATGTTAAGTAGTTTTATTTTCATTGGTTGATCTTTTAAATTAATTTCAAAGAAGCAGTTGCGCTTCTAATTAAAGATGCAAATGTTGGAGCCGGGTCCCAGATGGAAGTGCTAAGCTAATATTGCTAGAATCTTCATATCTTAGTGCACGTCGAAATTTCATTTTATGTCCAGTCGCAGGCTCAAGTTTCAGGAAGCTGCGCAGCTAGTCGCCTAAGTTGTTAAGCTTAGACAATTTAAGCCCACTGATGCATCAGTGGCCCTAGCAAGGGAAACTAATAAGTTGCCAAAGTTTTCATTTAGTGGGCCTAGCAAGGAACAAGAAGTTGCCTCAACGCAAGACCTCGTAATAATTGGGCCTTAACATTCCCAGTTCAAACCCACGCTTGACTTTTCAGGCCACATTTATATCAATAGTCAAAGGTTTCTCAAGCGTAGCCCCTCACACTTTACTAATAAGGGTTTAATAAAGTATTTTCTTACAAGTTTAACAAAGTATTTCCATCTACAAAATAATTACAGTCTTTTTAGTCTTACGAAGGTTACAGAAATGAATAACATTTGCCTCTGTAGAAGGCTATGAAAAAGAATACTAATTTGAGCAAAATATCTGTATTAATTTAGGTTACAGAAAAAAGAATACTAACTTAGAGACAATCTTCACTATAACATTCAAAAATACGATCTGAAAAAAATTCAATGAACACCACATGTACAATATCAAGCTTTGAACTGTCTCACAAAATCCTGTTGAACTTTAAGCTTTTCTCACTAGACCTATTACGTATATAAGTCTCAAATAAATAAAACTTCTTTGTGATAAATAATCCAACATTTTAGGGAGGACGTGTGTTAATTTCCTGTAAACGACGAATGATAAAAAATAATTTTCCCTCAAACACATTCTAGTTATTTGCAAATTATAGCTAGATGAGGTTTGATAGTAAAAGATTGAAGTTCATGGTTATTTTGTAAAACAAACAAAGTTCAAGGGGTCATGTGAAAAACCTCCCAAAGGTATGGAGGTTATGTAAAATTAACCCCGGTCATAATGGATGGCTATGGTAGTCAGATACGTTATTCAACCATATATATATACACTATTTTATGCACAGTTTTGATTCATCAAATTAAGATTTTAGACAAGAGCAGAATGATAGTAAAACAGAAAGGGAAGATGTAGTATGTATGACGTTAGTTATACACAATCTATGCAGTAACGAACGGCTATAATTTTTATTTTTGTTATTCATACACAATATATATATATATATATATATAGTGATATGGTTTGCTTAATGTGATATATATATGACCATTCTACATTGTTAGATTAGATTTAAATTAATGGTTAATTAGATTTAAACTAATATGTTAATTAATTAAAGATATGTGGCCCGTCACATTTATTTGGCTTTCCTGCCAAATCTTCTCTAACCCCAACCCTAACCTGAACCCTAAGCCGAGCCCATACCCACTAATCCTAAGCCTAACCCGAGCCCTGACCTGAACCCAAACTCGACCCGAACTTGAACCCTAACCCGAACCCGAACCCTAGCTCTAACCCAAATAAGAAAGAGAGGATACGGAAGGGAGGATATAGGAAATCTTAGAGAAAATTTGGCAGGAAAATCAAATAATATAGAGCCACTGCTAGAAAATGAACTATTGCCGACGGGACTTTAGCGACGGAAAATTCCGTCGCTATAAGTCTTGTTATAGCGACGGAATTTTTCGTCGCTATTTTTCCGTCGGTAAAAAAGTTTTACCGACGGAAATTTCACAATTAGCGACGAAAAATTTCCGTCGCCATTAATTTCCCGACAGAAATTTTCTGTCGGTATATTTCCGTCGCTAAAACCCCTTTTAGCGACGGAAATTTTCGTCGCTAAAACACAAAAATGGGAACTTTTTTGAGCGCGGGCGTTTTTCTCTCCGTTCTCCCCAAAAAATTCATTCCATCGCCAAAAATTCATCCCCAAAAATTTCGTCCCACCGCCAAAAAATTCATCACCCTCTCAAATCCCTAACCCCCTCCACCCCGCACCCTCTCAAGTCCCCAAAAATTTAATCACCTTCGACCTCATCTTCGTTGTCATCTCCTTCGACCGAGCACCGCCCCACTTCTCCTCCTACTTGCCCCCTCGTCGTCCTCATCTCTTCCGGCCGAGAACCGCCCCACTTCTCCACACCGTTCGAAGCTCGGTCGAGAACCCTTGTCTTCTGCCTTCTCCTGCGCCTCGTCCTTCTTCTCCGCCTCTTATTCCGCCTGCGCCGACGACCACGCCGATTCTGACAATCCGCCACCGAGGACGATCAGGATTTCTTCTTCTCCGCCTTCGTCGCTTTTTTTTTTGTTCTCTTTTTTCCTCTCCAGCTATTTAATTATTAAATTTTTTAATTTAATCACCTTTTCAGAGTCCTATAAATATTGAGCCACAGGCGCTCCACCTCGACTTATACCATTTTCATTTCCCTCCTCTGAAATCGATTGGGGGAAAAAGAACTCGTCGCCATTTCCGAAGTAAGCAGCTCATCTCCCTCTTTTTCTTACTATATATTCGCATATTATTGTTTGATTTAGAGATAGAATTGTTTATTTTTTCGCTACATCTACCAACGGATCTCGATCTTGATTTGGTTGGATCGATCTTTGAGTTGCTATCATGTTCAAATTTAGGGTATTGTTGATATCTGGGAGCCTCTTAATCTCACGTGAGGGATTATTTTGTAAATTTTGTGTTTTCCAATGTTCTTAATTAGGGTTTGTGAGCTACAAGTTTCTTAAGACTGTTACATTAATGGTCCAATACAACTTAGACCCCCCCCCGTCATCCTCTCCAATCACTTTCTTTCTCCTCCTGTTTTTTTATTTTTATTTTTAAATTTAGTTAAAGCCAATTCTTGTTCATGCTCTCATCCCTTCCCTTGAAAGCCATCTTCTTTGTAAGTGATGGGGGTTGACTATACATCTTACTTGTTCGTTGAGTTGTTAACATTTAGCATGGAGCGTGAGAAGTTGGGACTCTTCAACGATCAAAGGCTTCCGATAATTGAACAACATAACAGATCAACAAATACAATATCTCATTAATGACAAATTTATCGAACTGCAGCAAAATCAAGCGCGTCTCGAGGATAATATATATATTTTTTCAAATGTGTTCCTGAGGCATCAAAGCTAGAGATGTGATTGCCAAGATTGAAAGTCGTCATCACTTGGGTAATCTTTGCTTGTCGTTGTTGTAATTTTGTTTTAGTAAGGAACACTACTAAAAGGTATAAGATGAGAGGGTAAAGGCATGGATTGTATCCTCCAGACGAACATGTAAGTTTTAAGTCATGAGTTAGTCCTTAATCATGGTTGGGCTAGGTCTTTAAATGGAATATACGCGACAATACTTTTAACAAGTGGGTAGATCATCGTTAAGGATATATATCCAAATATTGATTCAATTATAATTTTGTTAGGAATTGTATAAGAGAAAACACTTCCAATTCTAATTCTTCATGCAATAGGTTGGTTGCATCACAAGGCTGGTACCCCAGAAGGGTGTGCATCTAATTAGGCATGCAATATATCGAACATTGGAGCTGGGAGGACAATTTTGCATATGCTGGTCCGTTTATCCCCCAACCCTTACACACTTCTATATTTGTAAGTGTTTTTTGAGTCTTGACTGCAGTAATTGCTGATATTATTTACAGAACCAAAATCATTTAGGGTGCATAAGCCATAGACTTTACTTCTTATGTTAATGTGTGTTTACTATTTGATTTCGAGTTCAGTTTAGTTGAGCAGAATTATAGTTGTTCTTCTTCAACTTATTTATGTTTATATGGGCTTTGTTTTCATTTTTATGCAGTGATGAAGTAGGCTTCGTACACCCCGACCAGTTTCCAGCTCTGAATGAAGGTCCAAGTAGTTCACTATCCCCCGTTTGCATTCTAGGTCAATCAGCAGATGACATCCTCAATAAAGACACAGTAGAGTTGCATGTGGTACAATATGATGAGAAAGTTTTCTGGAATAAAGATCATAAATTGGCTATCTCAATTCTTGTTTTACCCCAGTTGTATAATGCTGCTCTGAATGCATATATGGATGCAAATAGAAGATATAAACAGTCAATCAGGTCACAAATAAACAAAGGTTCCTTTGATGATGCAAACTGTGGATGTGATATTGATCAATTTCTTGAAAGTGAAGTCCTAAAGCATACCAGGGCACTTTTGATTCTCAGTTATGACTTCAAGAGTGCATGGAATTCCAGGTTTTTTTCCTTTTCCTGATGACAGTAACATGTTTATTTTCTCTATTTGTCCTTACTTTCTTTGGTTGCTTATCTAAAGTGCTATAATGTTAATGGTAACTTCTCATTAAGATGGTTGTGTCTATTTAGTTTAGATTACAAGAATTTGGACATTCTAGCACTGGTATATATTTTGAGATTCCTTAATATGACAGTTTTTATAAATTCTAATATCTAATTCAGGTGCAGATATTCTCTTGAGATATCCACCTACATTTGTACTTCCGAGGCTCTTTAGACTCAAGGGCTTCATTAGAAATTTTGCATAGGAAACCATGTGAATTATTGTTAGAAACATGCAATTGAGCCCTTTTGTGGCAAGCACTACTAATGTTTATAACAGGAATATTATGCTCAACTGTTAGACATTTATTCTATCTTCAGTTATGTTCATTGTTGAATAACAGTGGCATTCATCATTCGATAGGAAGCTTGTCCTATCAAGAAAGCAGGAGCTGTCATTATTTGTGGACGAATTTCAGTTATCTGCACTAATCCTTTCATATGCACCAAAAAGTGAAGGTGCTTGGAGTCATAGGTAATCTCCATGATATTTTACATCAATGAAGTTATATGAATTTATTGATACTAGTATTTTTGTTTATTATTTATTTTTTAGTTATTTTTCATTAAAGGAAAGGTTTCTCCTTTGTTATTTGTCAGGGATTTCTACTTCTATTTATATTTTTATGTAGGTCTGATCAATGCGTGGGACTTAATCAAGAAAAGTGTATAATTTCAGGCAGTGGACAGTAAAGATGATTGTAGAAAAAGTTCACGATCTGCAGGAGCTTGTAAAAAAAGAATCAGAGCTGGTGAAGAATATTGGGGAATTTGTAAGTTACATGATTAATGTTCTCGTGGAATTTTATCTACTGAAGGAGATAATGATGCATTTAGTGTGCTCTTGGGGAAGACAACCATGTTTCCTCCAAATATATTGCTAGAACACAATGTTCCAGTTTACAAAGCTGTACAGAAACCTGGAGAATTTGTAATAACATTCCCTCGAGCATATCATGTACAGAAACCTGGAGATTGCTTGTTTTTTTACCTTTGAAAACAATGAGTGTGTAATGTATAAACAATATTTATCATGGTGTGTTGTATAAATAATTTTAATTATGTTGGGATATTTTTATAAAAATATATGTGTTATATATGCGTGAGAATGAATATTATACTGCTGATTGAACAGTGTTTTAAATTTATTATATTATTGTATAAGTTTTTTTAATTTTTAAAATAATTTTTTAAAAAATATTGGAAATATTTAGCTACGGATTAGTCGTCGCTATAGGCCTTTTTAGCGACGGAAAACATACACGGGGACATGCTAATAGCAATGGATTTTCTGTCGCTAATGTTACTTTTAGCGACGGATAATTTTACTTTTAGGGACGGATTTTCCGTCCCTAAAAGTACTTTTAGCGACGTATTTTCCGTCGCTAATGGTACTTTTAGCGACGGATTTTCCGTCGCTATTGTTTTTTACTTTTTTTATTTTTTTTAAAATAGCGACCAATTATCCGTCGCTAATAAACCGTCGCTAAAATTTAGCGACGAAAGTTCCGTCGCCAATAGTCTTTTTAGGCACCCCTGTTATAGCGTCGAAATTTTAGCGACGGAACTTTATTTTTTCCGTCGCTAAAACGTTTAGCGACGGAAAAACGACTTATAGCGACGGATTTGTCCGTCGCTAAAAGTTAAAAATCCAGTAGTGCTATGTATCTTTAATACTAGTTAACTTATTAGTTCAAATCTAACCATAATTAATTTGAGTCTAATGGTATACAATGATGACCATCTCACGTTAAGCAAACCGTCTCATCATCTCACCCCATCGCTTATATATATATATAAAGACAGGATCTCATCAACATTTCTTAATTTCATGAGGACAAACAGATATATAGTTTTCATGTGTCGTGACAAAAAAACTAGCATGGATTCTCCATTTCATTTTCTTTCACTTTCTTGACCATGACCTACTTATATACCGATTATTAATTTATTATCCATCATATATAAACACCAACCAACCATTCTAAACGCCGGTAGGAACATAATATCACATGCTTGCATGTGAAAAGCTACACGCGCATGACAAAAATTAGAGGGAGTTTTTTTTTGTATATATACCCCTTAAAATTTCCTTATTTACAAAGTTACTCCCCAAATCTTGAAAATTTTAAAATTATCTCTTAATCTTCTCAACCCCTCGGACTTAACAATTTTACTTTTCAAACATAAATATATTGAAAATTTTTGGAAAAAATCTGACACTGTTCTAGTCCGTGACCAACATTGTTAACTTAAAGAGTAGAAAAAAATCAAAAAAAAAAGAAAAAAAAAAGAGAAAACCGGGGTTAATTTTGCAAATGCAAGATTTTAAGGGTAAATTTACAAACATGAAATAAACGGCCATTAATTAATTGGGAATAAAAATTTGTTCGGAAATCATCATACGGCGAAGCCCAATTGCTTTTAAAAAGCCCACGACTCGGTTTTCTGTTCCCTCATTGCCTTTCTAATCAAGAGCTCATACGACATTTACTAGAAGTTATAAAGGATGAATAAATAATTAAACCCAAAAAAAGGTCAAGATAAAGGAAGACACGCGGCCGGGACTTTATATTGTGTGTATATTTCCAAAAAAAGGAGTTGATGTTGATGTTGGCGATCAAGGGGACAGCTTAATTTGGTACGTCAAATTTCAGTGGGAGCCCACTTGCTCTTAATTTATAAATATACTCAATACAAAATCTTTTGCCCCTCATCACTTCTCTCTACAAAACTCGTCAGCTTAAATTTCATGGAGCTATATATACAACATGGATGATAAATGCAAGCTCTCAAAGAAATCAAGAAGCAACAATATTAATATTAGTACAGCTTGTTGTAGATCAATTCTGTGCCGTTGCTCAAGAGTAGTGAAAGAACAGAGGGCGAGGTTCTACATCATGCGCCAATGCGTCATTATGCTTTTATGTTGGAGAGAGCAACGTTAATTATATAGTTGCTTGACAAATTTCATGGTTAATTAGTTTTTGGGTTTCCCCCTTCTTAATTTGGGAAGTTTTTATTCATTTCCATGTATATTTTAATTGATTAGAAATTCTCAGTGTGAGATGTTTATTTGAATATTGGACTTCAGTTGTTAGTTAAGCTTGCTAGGACCAATTGTTCTTCTTGGATCTCTTTCCTTTATTCGTGTGCTAATTAAGGTTCATGTGTTAAATTAAATGAGTTACTTGGATTTTTTTTAATTTAATTTTACTACTTTATCTGTTGTCAACTATTTGATTGGGACCAACGGCAAATTAATTTCTAATTTCAAATAAACTAGCTAGTTTATAACTAGGTATTGCATAGTCACACGTATTCCTTCTTATCTTTGAGTGAAAAAAAATTTAGAGATGATGCTAGAAAAAAAAAGAGTAGGCATGGTCAATATTGAGAGACTAATATATATGAGGGGAAGATACAGTCTTGGTTGTACTTTTTCCACATAGCCTTGTGTTTCTAGCTACAAGCAATCCCCATCAATCCTTTTAATCACACGATAGACGGTATATAAAGTTGAATACACTGGATTACTCATAAGAGAATACGTGAGTTAGTACCCATAGCAACATGTGCTTTTCTCCTACTTGCCCTTAAGTACATAAAGGTTATTAATTGGTTTTCGAAAGAAACATCCCTTTTAGGGCCTGTTTGGATTTGTAGGGGGTGAAGGGAAGCTAAGAGAATTTGAGTGAAGGGAAGGGAAGGGAAGGGAAGGGAGTTCCCTCCCCCTTGGTTACACCCCAATTTGGGGGGTAACAAATTTTATACTATTAGGGGGTGAACCAAGGAGAACTAGGGTGAATTAACTTCACCTCCTAAGTGTTCCCAAACAAGGTGAATGGAGGTGAACGGTTCCCCTAACTTCCCTTCACCCTCGTTCCCCTCAATCCAAACAAGCCCTTAGTGAACATGTACTGTAGACAATTAACACCTTTTGTAGAGCACGCAATATATACCATTAACACTTAGACCCCCTAAGACGCGCTCCAATTTAACATATTCACGTCGTTGTTACGCAGGAGTTGTATGCTTAGTATACTGGGTTTTATGCGTGTGCAATGCACGTGGTTAAATACCATAGTTTAGTATATTTGGTTTATTTCCTAAATAAAATTTGTTTCTCAGTTCCACATTGATGGTTTTTGCTTATTTATGTCGCTAAACTTTAGCACTGTGATTATTTATTTTCTTTAATGTTCGTTTAAATAAGCTACATCCAATTTAAATTTTCATGTTGATAATTAAATTAATAGAAAACAAATGTAAATTGAAACCAAATTGAATTATCATGTTATTTGGTCAGACATGAAAACAAGCTTGAACTGATAAAGTATAATGTTATAAAAGTGAAAAACACTTCAAAATGGTGTTATAAAAGGAATATGAATAAATTAAAGCTAATAAAATAAGATGATTGGTTAAAAGTCGGCTAAAACAACACAAAAGAGAATATAGAGCTTGTTCTAATCCTCGATAGACTTTAAAAAAAATCATAAACTAATGATTGGTTTAAAAGAAGTATTATTTGATTAATATTCAAAACTATGGAATAATATTCACACTTTTTGGATTTTGCTATTGTGAGAGCAACATGTTAGGGCTTATATTCAAAATTGTTGGCTCTATAAAAAACACAAGAATTTGGAGTGCATAGCTTATATATCATTAAGAACATATCGATCTATGAAGAATTTTTTCTAATAATGATATTATTACAATGATATTACTATATTCAATATTAAATCAATTTTATTATATAAGATTATATAACCCTTTTTAATAAATTATAAAATATATATGAAAACCTTGATGCTTATAGCCAGTAGTTGGACTCCACAAAATAGGTTAACTTTACATTATAGTTTGCTATTTGTAGTACTATTGGCAATGACATTACATTTTCTCTTTATCTTATTATTCACACTTTTCTGATGTAAGTTCTTTTTTTCTAATCATTCAATTGACTATATTTAGTTTTTATAATATCAGATGTTAGAATATTCTCTTCTATTTAAAAACTGTTGACATGATTTTCTTAACAAATATATACACATAGTAGTAATATTATATGCTTCAGTGCAACTCAAACATTGGCTTGAAGCTATTTAGAATGAGGTCATTTCTATTCTAGAATAGTAATATAGTGATTACACTATCTAATTAAAAGTCAAAGAAGAAATTTCTACAAAGGAAAAGTAATTTAATATGTTAAATTAAAAACTAATTTATAAAATATACATGGACAGTACAGATAGCTATAGAAAGTAAGGTAAATATATTCATAAAAATTTTATTGTGAATGACCAACTACAATCATCCTAATTTAAGCATAAATAATTATTACTTTAGTTACTAATTTGATATGCATAACTAATGAATAAATCTCTAACAAAAAATAGAAATTAAGATTGTATTATGTTATAGGTAAATAAATAAATCTTATTAGATCTCTTTATATTAAATTTAAAAGTAATAATTTAAATTATTAAGCACTAAACATTAGCTCATGTGAGAAAGTAAAGTAATCTATGGTCTATATACGTATATTCAATCAATTAAACATATTAAAATTATGATGACCACAGTCAAAATTATATGGTGGGTTTAAATTAAATATAATTTATAAAAAAAAAGTACATTAAAGTCAAAATCTTTTAAACCACTATATAGATTGTCTGAAATTTTTTGCATATATAAACTATACTGTCTAGGAATAGTGATGTGCACACTTATGGTCTAATAATCTTAAGAATGACTTATTCTTTAATATTATTATTAATTGATGTATATGCGCATTATACTGAAAACACAATAAAATTTTAGAAAACTACAAAATAAACACCCTCAAAAGTTTTAAAAAGTATTAAAAAAACACCCTAAAATTTATAACTTACAAATATACAAAACAATTAAACATTACATTGAAATCAAGGAATTTCAAAAAAAATCATTGAAAATTTTCAAACTTTGGAGGGGTAATTTGCAATGTACTATACTTTAATGGTGTTCTTTTTATAAATTTCAAATTTAATAGATTTTCAATTAGTTATGTTCTTTTTAACAAAGTTATGAGTAATATTTACCATGAATTTTTTTTCTAAACCTATACTTTTAAAAGGTGTATAATATTTTTTGCAAAATTTTAAGTTTCTAGGGGTTGTTAGTAATTTTGCATATACATTTTAGTATCTATAGGTTAAAGATTCTCATGGTGTTTTTTATAAATTATGAATTTTAAGGATTTTTTATAATTTTTTAAACTTATAGGCCTTTTTTACAGATTGTAAATTATTTATAGACTATTTATAATTCCTATGCTTTCAATTTACTAATGAATTTATAATTTTTAGGGTGTTTTTATACATTTTAAATTTTAAATATTTGTTTATAATTTTTGAAACTTTAAGGGTATATTCTATAAATTATAAATTATACAGGGGATACTTATAATTCCTATATTTTTAATATACTGTTAGGTCAGAAATTATCAGAATTTTTATAAATTTATAATTTTGAGGGTTTATTTTATAATTTGTAAAAAGTTCAGAGTGTGTATTGTAAATTCTATAAATTTTAGGGGTTGTTTCTGTTATTTGTAGGTTTTTAGTATGCTTATAGGTTTGAAATTTTCAAGGTATTTTTTATAAATTTTAAATTTTTATGAGTGTTTTTTTAATTTTTAAAACTTACAAGATATTTTCTCCAAAGTCAAAAAAACTTTCAGTTTCTAGTTAGTATATACTTTTTAGATTTCTCACTGAATTGAGATAAATAAACTTTATAATTTTTAAGATGCTTTAATAAACTTTTGAATTTATAAGGGCGTTTTTGTAATTAAAAAATTTAAAAAATATTTTTTACAAAGTCTAAAAACTTTTAGGTGCTGGCTAGCATATGATTTTTAGATTTCTATTTGATATGAAATAAATAAAGGATTTGAATTATATGAAATGTATCTATTTTATCCAATAACATGTTAAGTCTCATTATAAATAGAATAAATAATTTGATTACCAATTCAAAGAAGATAGGATAATTAGAATAGATTAGGATAACTATGTAATATTTAAAAAAGCTAAGGGTAATATTGACCATAGAAAGATTTTCCCGAACTCGTACTTTTAAAGGGAGTATGATAACATGTTAAGTCTCATTATAAATA
>BQKN01001078.1:729092-755512 GCA_022839385.1 Asparagus kiusianus | reverse complement strand
GATTGGTTCTTTATCTTTTTCGGCGATTGGTTTTGGTTTCTCGAGGCTCAACAATTGGTATCAGAGCTCGGGCTACGCTTGGGCTATTTTGGAGGAGTAGATCGTTTTGGAAGTTCGTCTAGGGCTTCAGTTGGTGATAAAGGTGGGATCTTTTTGGTAAAAATCTCATCTTTTTCAGTTTGGATCTATTTCTCGTTTGTTTCCGCATTGGTTTGATGGTGCTTTGAGATATATGGCTGAAAAAGATAAAAGTGGGGAGGGTTCTTCTGGTGTGAAGGCCGTCCAAAGTTTGAATATACATTCTATGAAGATAGATGTGGAAAAGTTCAACGGCACAAATAATTTTGGACTTTGGCGATGCGAAGTCATGGATGCGCTAAATGCGCAAAATTTGGAAGACACATTGGAGTTGGACGGGAAACCGGCCGACGTTGAAGAAAAGGTTTGGAATAAAATGAATAGAACGGCGGGTGGTGTGATTAGGTCTTGCCTTACCCAAGACCTTAAATATGATGTGATGAATGAAACTTCGGCAAAGAAGATTTGGGAGGTCCTAGAGGGCAAATATTTGACGAAGAGCGTCGAAAATCGTTTGCATTTGAAGAGGAGGCTTTATCGCTTCCAATTGAAGAAGGGGACATCCATAAGTGATCACATGAACCACTACACGAAGCTACTTGCAGATTTGGCGAATGTAGATGTCAAGATTGAAGATGAGGACAAAGCATTGCTGTTGTTGAGTTCCTTGCCCGACGAGGAATATGAGACCTTCGTCCTCACTCTTATTAATGGAAAGGCATCTCTTTCATATAGTGAGGTCACCGCAGCCCTTGTGAACTATCAACTTCGAAAGAAGGACAAGGAGACTTCCATTGAGCCGGTTGCGGGGGCATTGGTTGCAAGAGCTAAAAGTCCAAACTGTGGAAGAAGGTCGCAGTCTAGAGGGGGGCATCCTGCAGTTGGTAGGAATCAGTGTGCTTTTTGTAGAGAGGATGGACATTGGAAAGCCGAATGCCCAAAATTGCAAGCTGTGAAGAATAAAGGGAAAGCTATCCAAGCTTCAGAGGTGAACGTTGCCAAGGCTAGTGGCGATGTTTCAGATTCAGATTCTTCAGGCTATTCGTGCCCAGCTCTTCCGTCAGTTGATGTTGCCGACTCCACCGAGTGGATGTTGGATTCGGGTGCTACTTACCACATATGCCCTAGAAGGGATTGGTTCTCCAGCTTTCAGGAGTTGGAAAGAGGGGATGCTGTTTTTATGGGTAATGATCACAGGTGCCCTATTGGTGGTATTGGTACCGTTCGGATTAGGTCGAGTGACGGGATGATTCGGGAGTTGGCTGATGTGAGATTCGTTCCTCAACTGAGGAAGAACATCATTTCACTTGGGGTATTGGAGGCATCAGGCTATAGGGTGACTTTGGCGGATTTTAGCTTGAAGGTCACATCAGGGTCCATGATTGTAATGAAGGGCGTCAGGAGGAGTAACTTATATTATTTGCTTGGGAGCACGGTGTTTGATAGAGAGCTGACGACTTCTATGGCTAGACTGTGGCGTTGTTTGGTGCTGGGGTACATTGTTGGTTACACCGTGCACAGATTGTTGAGGAGTGCTATGACCTGCAGATTGAAGTCCTGCGAGCACATTGGGATGAGCGAGGAGACTCAGGTGGAGTTCAGCACTTCTATCCACCGATCGAGGAGTCTTATTGGAGGTGTTCAGTCAGGCATTGGGGGGCTTTCCGAGGAGGCATCATCGGGAGGTAATCGTTATCTTGTTTCCTATATTGGGGATTGTACTAGGCATATTTGGGTTGCAACCAAGTCCCGTTGGAATAAAACCCTAGTAGTCCGCAATAGTTGGAGGAGGTGTATGGGCAGAAAGGTTACCAGTCGTACTTATTCTAGTAGGAGTCCTTTCTTGCATTGGTGCCGAGCTCATGGCAGTTGGAGACACTTCTTAGGAGAGGAAACAACGGGGCGACGTGATGAGATGGCAGATTTAGTGGGCCGTTCTTTTCTGGAGGACGATCGGCGTTGGTTGTCGAGCAGTGGATCTGTTATTCGGGCTTCGACACGATTGGGCTATCTTATGAGGTTGCCGACTGCTGCGTATAGAGATGTTAGATCTGGTGGAGCTGTTTCAGATTCTGGTTGGCGTCGGATATTTGGCTACCCAGCACTTGGTCACATTGTGGATGTGAGTTTGGATCCGATTGCGCATTTGGGATTCAGGAGTTCATTCGGCTATCAGTTGGGAGCTTCTGAGTTTGGTCTGAACAGGTTTGTCACTTTGGACTCTCAGCAGGTGGAGAGTATTGATCAGATCAGAGGGATATCGCAGTGGGTGGAGGTTGATGCTACTTCACATTGGGTGGGGATTTCCTCACATACTCCAGGTCATTCTGCATTGGTTGGGATTCCAGCTGAGGTGACACGGCGTGGGAGTCATTTATTTATGGGTGCAGATGATGAGGTGGTTGATTTGGATGCAGCTGGTGGATATATTTTGGATACGGCCATTGTTTCATCTCAGGTGGAGGTGTTTGGTTCGCTTCAGTTTGGGGCCGTTGTTGATGCTATCAGCCGCAGGTTGGATTGAGGGCCTTTGGAGGCCATCGGGTGAACTACGTGAAGGCTTGATTCCTCGAAGAGGATACGTAGGCAGTCAGTTTTTGATGCAGCCGATTTGGTGAGTAGACACTATTGGTTTGGGTGAGTGTTCGCACTCCCGTTTGGTTGGTGTTGGCTCAGTTCGATTTGGTGAGTAGACACTATTGGTTTGGGTGAGTGTTCGCACTCCCGTTTGGTTGGTGTTGGCTCAGTTCGATTTGGTGAGTAGACACAGTTGTTTTGGGGTTGAGTGTTCGCACTCCCGTTTGGGTCTTGACGTGCTGTGATTGGAGTTCGTTGTCATGAGTCCGTTGCCATGGCATACTGGATACAGCAGTTGAGACATTGGTTTGTTCGGTGTCGGCTCAGATTTGGGGATCATTCGCCGAGGTGGAGATTGAAGGAATTGCAGAACAGGTTCAGGTTCAGGTTTTCAGGTTGGGCGGTCGACCGGTCCGGTCGACCGCATTCGTGCACAGAAGCCACTGTGCGCCTGGATCAGGGCCGGTCGACCGACCCGGTCGACCGAAGGAGTTTCTGCTTTGTGGCGGTCGACCGGCGCGGTCGACCGATGAGTTTCTGGACCTCTCGGCATCTGACTGGAAGGTGGTCGGTCGACCGGGCCGGTCGACCGGAATTGTTCGCGGTCGACCGTACCGGTCGACCGACGATGCGGTTTTGAGTTGGGTTAGTTTTCTGACCCGTTTCGTTTTGGGTTCCTATAAATACCTTTTGGGTGTTTTTTAGGGCTAAGAGCAAGGACGAATTTGAGCAGATTGAGAGAGTTTTATTTGGGCTTCTATCCTAGGAGCAATTGGAGAGATTGAGAGTTGATTGTTGAGGGTTTATGAGAGATTTGTAACCCTAGTTTGTTCCTCTTGATTTCTAATAGTGAAAACTCCCCCCTCCTTGCCCCGTGGACGTAGGCATCTCGCCGAACCACGTAAAATTGGTGTTGGATTGTTTGTGCTGTTGATTGTGATTGGTTCTTTATCTTTTTCGGCGATTGGTTTTGGTTTCTCGAGGCACAACACACACCCCACCCCACACCACCACACACGCACAACAAAAAAAAACTTGGGGTGGGGGGTGGGGGGGTGGGGGGGGGGGAATTCTAGGCCTGTCCATTCAGACCCAAGGCCCGGACACAACCCAATGTCCGGACCGGACCTAAGAAATCCCGGGTTTCCGAGCCATAATGGGCTCCGAGTGGGCCCGGGTTGGCTCGGTGCAACCTGCACTAGTCTCGACCTGGCTCGGCCAAGAAAATGGCTGCACTAGAGTACCTGGGTCGGGGTCTAGCCCGGTCCAAACGGTCAAAAAACTAACCGTTAGACCGGGCATGGACCCGGTCTGGACCTCGTCCGGTTCGGTTTGCTCAAATAGCCTAAAAACAGCTATTTTTTAGATTTTTTTTTGAAAAAAGGGAAATATATATCTAGGCTGGCCTGATGTTCGGCTCGTTCGGGCGCGGTACGATGTCCAACACGTTCGGGCTCGGGCCGGACCCGACTCGGGCCAATCGGGTCCGGGTCCGAGTCACCCATTTTGCCTGAATGAACAGGCCTAGGATAACGTTTCAGTCATTCGCCATTTATACGTAGCTAAGGGTTTCTTTGGAAAAACAATGAAAGTTTACGGAGATTTTGTGAGAAATTTGAAATTCAGGAGTGTTTAATTAGAAAAGAGTTAAGAGAATTTTGTGGGAATAGATACAATTTAGAATGTATTTTCTTTTTTTTCTTCTTCTCTTTTGTTTTTGGGTTCTTCTTCTAAGTTTAAGGTTCAATATTTCTGTGAATCAAGTACGAGGACGTTCTCTTTTGATTTTGTTAAGTGTTCTTTTATGTGTGAATACTTTTAGAATTAACTTTTTTTAATGTAAGGACATTTTAGAAAATTTAAAGTGCGGCTTACAAATCACATTAACGGTCAAAATGGATGTTTTATTTATTTATTTATTAAATATATAGTATAGATAATATATTTATTTCGTGTCCAGTGATCCAAAGGTTGATGTGGACTAACCAAATATTAATTGGACCCGATCAGTCCTCTTAATTAATTACGGGAAACCTGTTCACTAAACCGATCACATAAAAAAACATGCATTTAGCACTGTATCATCTGGTGGTTAAGGTTGCACCTTAATTTGCCTCAGCTGATGTTGTCATATTAATAATTAATTAACTAATTAGTCCACCTCATTTGATTAATGAATTAACTACTTTTTTGTCCCTTATGCTACATAATTATTGATAAGGAGAAAAGCGAAGACAAATTTTAAAAAAAAAAAGAAAAAAGAAAAAAAAAATAGCATAAACACATCATGTGTTATTGTGCTCATGTGGCTAGCATTCTTGTGCTTTAAAATTCTCGACTACCCTTAACGATCACATGGAGCTACGTGGATTTTTGACTAGTCCACTCCGCATAAGTTTTTTTTTTTATTTTGTAAAGAAACCATTTACTATTTACTTATCAATTATGATTTATCAAATGAGAATAAATATATTTAGTAAAATAAGTATACTATATATAAAGAAATATGCATGACTTGAAAAGAGATCTCTTTGAAGGGAGAGAGGATCTAAATTTATTATTTTTAATACATACTGGATTTAATTCTTTAACAATGCACATGGCAAACAATTGAAACTCAAAAAGAGACCTATATACATTGCCAAAAACAAATTCAACATGTTTTAATCAAAATGACGAGCCTTGTCTTTTTGTCATTTTTCCAAGCGTGCATGCGCTGAAGAACATGCCTAGTAATTAGTTGCACATGAATCTTGAATTAAAAATTTAGGGGTTCGTTTTGAATGAATAATATATAGCTCAATGTTGATCCTTTTGAACTTGTATTAGTGTACATTAAATGTACGTATAGAGACAATATTTCTCCATGGGGGATGTATGGGCTAAGTTAGATATATATATACATGTCCCTACACCACATGCTCATAAAATTCTAGAGAAATATATAATTCTAGAGGAATGCTTTTGTGTTAAAGATCGAGTTCAGTATATTAAGAACAAAGTTCAACAAAAATATCACATTGATGATCTAAATATCACTATATGACATTAATGTAAACATTATATGGATGTTTGTAGGGAGAACATAGTGCACTATAGTTCCCTCTCTTACCCATGTCATCGATCACTTTTCCCACTATTGACAAGGCAAAAGTATACAAAGCCAAACGAAACTAACCTCTCTTGCGTCATTTCCACTTTCATAATTTTTCAAATCCGTCACCGATCGATAATTTGAATTATAGTGCGCTATAATTTTTTGTGTGAGCGTCATAATCAATTACACATCAGCAAAAAAATATAGATTGGTGAATAAATTTCCATTGTTCAATGTAGATAAGTATACTCAGTTGTATTAGAGAAATAAATGCATATCATTATGGGTGGGAAACGAACGAACCGAATCGAATACCGATATGTTCATATTCGTATTTGTTTAAAATTATCGAATTCGAAGCTGAACTCGAATATCAAAGTCTAGTGTTTTTCGAATTCATGAATATTTACGAATATTTATCGAATGCCAAAATATAGTCATTACTTTAAAGAATTTAAATTTTAAGTGAAATTTAAATTTGTAAATAAAAACTATTTGCTCATAATTATGACGTATATATATTTAAATTCGAATATTTGATTAGAAAACTTATTTAAGATTCTTTAAGGCTCTCAAAACTAGAATATAAAACTTAATTAAGTAGAAAATATAAGTGAATTGAAGATGTAACGCCATTGCCATATACTTAATAATACAAATCATGAGTGATTAAATTTCAAACAAATATTCGATGAGCAAACGAATCGAATACATATTTGATTAACGAACTCAAATACTAAATATTATTTGTTCAGTGTTAATAAATATGACCGAATAGATAGTCAAACTATTAACCCACTATTTCTTAATTAATTGTTTACTTCGTTTCCGCCCCCAACGTACCATGTACATATCATGTGTAAGCTATATATTAATGATGCCTCATGTTACTAAAATCAATGGCGTATGCAAAGGAGAAGGTACCAGAGTAGCTAACGGCCAAGAGGCCTGATCGGGCCCGGGCCGGGCCTGAGGATGAGGGTCTGGGCGGGTCCAACGTGCGCCTCGACTCGGGTGCACCCCGGCCTCTCTCTAGAGCCTAAATGTCTAGTCCGCATCGTATCTCCTGCTGGTGGTGACGTTTGGTCTCTTTGATCAATCCACGCGCGCCGCTTGACGCGAAACGCGTACCAACTGTTAACAGTTTTCACAAAAATACGTGTGGAGCTCCTCTACGTCGGATCCAACACTCTAGAAGCTTGTAGCTCTACGTGTCGACGTCGTAGCCGTCGGATTCGTGAGTTATCGCTTTCTCCGTGCCCGGCTACTCCTCTATTTTGACTATTGGCTGCAGAGGATAAGACTCCAGCGTTCCCACGTGTGACACGATGTGTGTGGTGGGTCCCACACCTAGCAGCTGGCTTTGGTGGGGTTTTTTTTACATGATCAATCAAATAGTGTTAATTACTGCAAAACGTAGCAATAGTCGCATCAACTGTATTTGTGAAATGTTTTTTAAGATCAAACGTTTGCAATTATTTTGATAATATTTTAGATTGACGGGTTTGAGGTTAGTTTTCATGACCCATGGATTTAATTCAAGCGTATGAGACATAATGAGTATACTAATGATTTCCTTGCATCATGTGAACTATTTTTTACAATTATATTTGCATGTATATCTGTATCCTTATGCGATTTTGGAGGATATGGGTATGAGTTTTTTCCCCTTTTCGAGGCATACTCGTATCTGTATTTGTGACAGGTAAACAGATGTAAATATGATAAACATCATATCCGATTAGTTTGCACATCTACATGCAACATGTATGGTTGCTTTGCAATATCACTAAAGAATCAACTAACCCTCTAATTGATGAAATTAAAATATTTAGCCATAAATTTTTTCCATGATATTATTTAAGACGTAAGATTTCCCTCTTCTCTACACAAATTCTGGACAATTACGACCCAGTCAAAGAAAAAACTAACTAATACAATCGCGAATTCAGTCTAATCACAAACCATACTATTCTAAAATAATCAAATCTGAACCCTAATTAAACTGCGCTAGCTACTTTGTTAATTTGTATCCAGATACAAATCATACATCTTCAAATTCATCGAACAAATAATTTCGTTGATCGAACAGATCATGTAGTTGTATCTTTGGGACCAAGTTATCACATAATTGGGAACATTAGGCTCCAACTTGTCAACTCATCAACAACCTTTCTATCTTTTTATATCAGAGACATTAATTATCTTGCCCTATATATGCTCACGAAAATCCTCGTCTTAATTAATTTCAAAACTTAAATTAATCCGTTACTAACCACGTACTCGACGTCCAGATTTCGTGCAAGTCTCAAATTGCAGTTCTAACTAAGCTAAGGACAAGTAGGTCACAAGTTTTTGTCACAAGGACTACAGACAAGAATTTGTTGTAGATGAAGCTAAAGATACGTGAGGTTTGACTTTTGTCTACGCAAGCGGTTGCATCTTGAAGGATATATATAAATTAAATATCAGTTTTATTCCACGTTTTGGTCTATAAAAGGGTGTTCAGACTATGAAGATACCCCTCAATTTTCACCACAACTCCATATATAGTTTCAATTTTGCGATATAGGAACCTTTAGTTGCCGGATTTGAACCCTGACTAAAATAATCTATGTATATTATTCAGATGGACAAAACTTCAAAACAGTCCTATTTGCAAACTTAATCCCAAAAACCAACCTGTTTCACCTTTATTTGCAAAAAACGACCTGGGTCGGTTTTTGAAAAAAAAGTTCGCAAACTTCACGGGAGTTAAAGTCCCGTGAAGTTTTTTACATAACAAACTTCACTGGACATCAACTCCCGTGAAAATTTGTTATGAAAAAACTTCACGGGACTTCAACTCCCGTGAAGTTTGTGAACTTTTTCTGAAACTAGGTCGGTTTTTGCAAATAAAGAAGAAACATGTCGGTTTTTGGGATTAAGTTTGCAAGTAGGGCGGTTTTGAAGTTTTGTCCATCTGAATATACAATAATACACCTTCAATTAAAGCAAATCAAATAATTTTATGTGGTTATATATCTTTGTAGGACCAAGCGTTTCACATAAACGGGAACATTAGAATCCTCAACTCCTCAAACTTATTTAACAACGCCTCCCTCTCTCTCTCTCTCTCTCTCTCTCTCTAATGGACGCATTATATATCTTGCCCTGTACAACTCATGATTAATCCTTTTCTCTTAAGCCTTAATCCGTTACTAAAAACTAAACATTAATTTCGTGCAAGGATCAAATTGCAGTTCAAAAGACGAGTGCGTTACGAGGCTTTGTCACAAGGAGTAAAGACAATCCATGTGTGTGCTTGCACCAAACGCGGACCCGGGTCAAACCAAACCCAAGTCTCTCTCTCTCTCTCTCTCTCTCTCTCTCTCTCTCTCTCTCTCTCTCATGTGCTGTCCCCAGGCTGGGTTATTACCTCTATTCCACTCGAACGGAACAACACTAGATTCTCATATATATCCAGAAAGCCCCCCTCATTTTTGCTACTGTTGGATAAGGTATTTTTTCACTGTCACTGCAGTATGTTTGTCATTGACTAGTGAATTCAGCGAATATTTACACCAGTTCTGTTGAGTTTGGACTACTCAAATTACTCCGAGTTAGATACGATATTTTTTGTAATCAAGATTCAACAGAATGTGTAACCGAATTTAAGGGTATCGTGAGAGAAGTGTTTCATAGTTTTTACTCGTGCAAAATATTATAATTTAGAGGTGTGGTAGTGGATTGTTTTTTATCCCCGTAGCTTTATTTCTATTGAGAGTTAATTTTTCACGTCAATAATTTTGTGTGCGATTCTAAAAATCCCCAACATTTTCTAATTTGTACATGTTCAATCATTCGATCTACTACGTACGTACGATCGACCATTGAATATTTTCTCCAGATAAAAAATCCCAATTCTAGTGAGTAAATAGGAGTGGCATTTTTCTCAGGACACCTAGTTATAATTTTCGTTGTTGACGTGACGCACGTTTAAAATTTGTAGCCCACTAACGCATGTTCGTACACCAGATCACGATGACACGAGCCAGCCGCATGACCCAAAGCGACCCGTTTTTATGTACTTGAAATAAATTTAATCCCAAATTAAGGACAAACTGATCACGGTTTAATCTCCACTTCGAACCCTGATCAGAAAGAAAAAAAAAAAAAAGAAGAAGAGATAATAGTCCCCCAAAATTAGTCGACTGACTGACTACCCCCACCCCCCTCTCTATAAATACCAAGCCGCCCGCAGCTCAACAACAACTAACAAGCTCCCTTCTCTTCTCCGCTTCGAACTTAATTAATTCCGTTATTTATTTATCACTTCTGTAATAATAATATCGATCATGGATCAGCTGTGTATGGACGAGAAGTGGAAGCTCTCAAAGAAAGCGAGCAGATCAAGCAAGAGATCGTCGTCAAGCATGGTGATGGCGGCGAGCGGGAAGGGGAGGAGGATGACATCCCAGAGGTCTTTTACGAGGAGGTGTGCCTCGTTGGTGAAGGAGCAGAGAGCCAAGTTCTACATCGTCCGGCGCTGCGTTACGATGCTCCTTTGTTGGAGGGAGTATCCATAGGTTTAATTTGATTCATTAATATTAATGTGAGTTTTTTTTTTCTTTTTTTTTTTGGGCCCCCTTCCTTTTTTCTGAGATGGGTTTTGGTTTGCCGTCCAAGATTGGAGGAGGAACTAACCGAGAATTTGCGGGTTTTTTTTTTTTTTTTGTGGATTGGTAGTGTGTATATGGCGATATGTGGTGGTGGCTGATTTGGGAATTTATTTTTGGCCTTCATGTAGAAATTAATAAGAGTCTGCTTTTGATTTAGAATTCTCTCAAGCGGGTAGATAATAAAAATTATTTATAATTTATATCGAATGGAAAAAGGATTGATGTATTTATCCTGGCAATTATATTTGAAACGAGAGGATCCAAATTCAGTGGACTCTATTTCTTTTACGAGGAATTTGGAGGCGCGAGAGACGCGGTTGTAAAACCCCAACGTAATTTGAGTGGCTCTGATCATATATGATGTTATGAATCAAAAATTTGGATTAAATGTGAAAATCAAATATGATCGAGGAATGTGGTGATCATCTATCTCCACACGGGAGAAAGTTTTGGCCAAATTGTTTGTGGAGAATTTACTGGTTTTTTTTGCAGGGATGAGTGAATCCTAATTTCATTGGCTACGAATTTTGGATAGGTCCGTGGAGAGTCGCTGAAGAGGACAAAAGATGTCCGTTTCAATGTAGAAGCCAACAGTAGGGGAGACTGATTTAGGGCTTAAATTATTGTGGCGAGGACAAAGTTGAGTTAATGACTCCCAACCACTGCGTTATCATACCTCCAAACATGTCGTCTGAGGCTTTGAGCATAAGGAGTCTTGGGGGTAGTAGAGAGATTGGATTGAAAGCGACGAAATTGCTTTCAAAGTCCTGATCCCGTTTTGAGAGATTTTTTTGTGCTTATCAGAAAACTGAAACTGAGCGAGTATGAATCTAATTTTCCAAAGACAGATTTTAATGATCATCGACTTGAAGAAAATTTGGCCGTTACGATACTCCAAAATAGAAAAGAGTGCGAATTAGCCCTACAGTTCCTCTCCTAATCGAATTTTCTCGGAGTACTTCAATACTCCAAAATAGAAAAAGAGCGCGAATTAATCTCTGTTTGTATAAAAGTAACATACTGAATTGATACTGCAGGTATTTTCCACATTTAATTTAAAAAATGGAATAAGAAAACTCTCGTTATGTACCGAGTGAAAACTATTGCTACCGTCACTACGGAGCACCAGATAACGCAGTAAATAAAATTAGAACACATCAATTTCAGAAATGCTCTTATTAGGGACCCCAATTATAATTACTCCCACCAACTGAAAACTGATACATCTCCCTTTTACAGATTATATTGCCTACACTTTACATTACACAAACACCTAGAGAAAGCCTAACATAATGATGCGAAGAAAACTGCACTTTCTCGACTTTCTTTATAACGTCTAAGAACCACATTACAAAACCGCAACTCAGACGAAGTACAACTACAACACAGCAAATAGATTATTACCTACCCTTTGGATACAAACTTACCTTCTACGTCTCGGAAATTTACATGGTGGGTAGATGGAAACAGAGTAACTCCCCACTTTGTGCTTGTATGGTAAACTTTTTTTTTTCTACTCTTTTTTTTCCCTTTTGTATATGCAGATGGGTGACTAGTTAGATGAACTGCAGAGTAAATTTTCCCACTGCTGGATCAATTACCTTGGCGTCGCGGGAAATGTTAGGTCATAAGAAGTCCTGAAACGGACACCAGAACCGTTATGTCTTGTTATGGGGCAAAGCCAACAGAATATGTTTGGACCGAGAACCTGCAGGTAGAATATATTTAGAAAGTAGTATTTAGAATAACTGGGAAATAAAATGGAAACTGTAAAGGCTACACAATAGCACTTCAAAAAAGGACCCATATCTTATAACATATGAAGACAAAATACAGACAGGTGGATAACATTCGAGTGTAGTAACGATGGGTTAACAATTCTATTTGAACTGTTTTATTTCATTTACATATTTTTCTTAAGAAAGTGAATAATGGACAATGCAACGTCAATTTGTTTAACTTGAAAACACTCAACATACCGGAGATGACAAGTGTAATTAAAATCGTTATGTGCACAATGTATTGATATACTAAAATTTCCATCATTTGTATCATTGCTCTACCCATCATAGTTGCATCTGCATTTGTGCATATTTAGGCATTGTGTGCGTGTTACTAATATACATGCCATACCGACATCCAATTTTTTCCAAGTTCTTAATATCTTTGTATCATATCGTACATGTAACCCGTCCATGTTCAAGGTTCACAATCAAGGTGGTGTAATCAGGGTGGCCTCGATTTTCAGATATTGTCCCTCATAACTAGCTAAAATCCATGTTAGTGTTATCAATGCGTGATGCGAAATGCATGGTGCAAAGTCCCTTTACGAGCACAAGCGCAAGTCCCAATGTGATGTGCACGTCCGAGTGAAGTGAGGCGTACACCGCAAACATAGTTTTTCAAGATAGATACTTAAGCATGTATTCACATAAAAAACATGTCAAGGTAAATAATATCTACTGCCGAATTGCAAAACAAGGTCAGAACGCTGACTGACACACCCCATATAGTGTAGTAAAGTTCATAATTTTTCAAATAAAAAGTCAAATCAGACTGATATTGAAGCAAAATCAAATAGCAAACCAGAGTGAGTGAGTTTTCTCAATCTGTGCCTAGTAGTTTTTTTTTCTTTTTTTTTTCTTTTTCGGATATTGGTTATTGGGTATAAAGATCTGATTGAAGTTTTAAAAAACAAATATACGAGGCTTCACATGCACCTTTTGCGAAGCGCCCTCGCGTAGGCACTTGCGAGGCACGAAAAGGCGCTGCTGCATCAAATGTGGGGAGCTTTAACGTCACCCAGCATTGCAGGGCCATGAGGTGCAAGGAGTCTGTGCTTTTGATAACACTAATCCATGCTCAGCAATTGGAAAATAAAAGGAATAGTAAAACAAGAGCCTAAAAAATAAATAACAATAGACAACCTCTCCTAAAATCGAAGTAACGCCAACGCTCAGAAAAAATTTCCAGACCATTTTCCTTTCTCGCTAAGAAAAGTAGAACTTTATCTGAACCTCACAACAGTCTAATCATGGTCTATCATAGAAGAAAAGGACATAACACACTCGGTAAACGAAAATGATAAACCATGAAACAATCCGGAACTGAGAAATGTCAAATAAGAGGCAGAAGAAAAAACTATCAATTTTGTAAAAAGATTGCCACATAAGATTCCAAAATGCATTAGACACACACCAAATGAAAGAGCATAGAATCTTACCGAAACTAGGTTATCATAGACACCAAGGTCATATGGATGTCTATAAATATTTCCAACTTTTTCTGCCAACCACATGGCCCTCACTCCTTCATGATACTGCAGAACACATCAGCACCTTGTGAGGAATAGAGATATATTAGGTCATAGGAAACAAACTACTCACAGAATTTTCAGACCTCTATAGTTGTCTTGTTATGCAAGATCAGATAGATATGCCAACCCAAAAGAACACTTAATGCCAATGTAAGGGGAATAAGCAAAACACCACAAATAATCTGTCAAATCAAGTTAATCACTGATGTTAAAAAGTGGCAAAGCAATGTGAGGCATGAGGCATTAAAAGTTGCTTACATATGATGTCCTAAAAGAGCCTCCATTCTGCTGTTGATCCTTGTGCATATCATGAACAACACTGCCAAAGAGAAGAACCTGAAAAGGAGATAATTAGCCCACCTATCAATGTAACAATCATCTACATGAGTAATTAAAGGGGAAATGTGAATACAACCATAGAGTGAATGCAGGCAATCACAGCATACAACACAAAAACTAAGAAAACTTTGTAATTTGCATGCCCAACACAATTATTTATCCAGACACAGTGATGGTCCTGCAGGCATTACAAGGTAATGTTAGAAAGCGACAAAAGGTTTATTAATCAACAAGACAACTGAGACATGATACATACCATCCTCAGAACACACCTTTTGCAAACACGACAATGGTGCGCACGAGGAGGTTTATAATGAGAGCACTTTTGACAATATCTCAAGTCTCCACCCTGCAATGCAATTAAACTCAAGACGGTTAAATAAGAGTACTCTGGGTAAAATGCTTTCAGGATATTGCCCTGAACTAAGCAAACAAATGCAACAATTAAATTGACACTAGATGACCAAACTTCTCACTGATTATGCATTTTAGTCAAGTTGCCTAACTCAAAGTCCAGTTCTTAACAAACCCTCACATAAGACGTTGCGCATCAAGATTCTAATTTTACAAAGCACATAGCATTACTCTGCAAGTGGCTCCTCACATCATCAGATCATACTTTGAAGAAGCTCGCAGAATATAATAAAAACTAAATATGAATACTAATAATGGTTAAATCCGCAAGTTGGAGATATAGGTCGTCTATTAATCCTACCAAGTACGCCAATGACTGTCATTCCATTTTAAAGGCCAATATAATCATGGTATTTCTAATATAGTATCCTCAGGCAGTTCCATGCAAGAAAATTTAACATAACTAGGAAGTTGCAATAAAGTAACGACTACTCAAGATCCAGGCAGTAATGACTCCCCATTCAAAATATGACCCACATATGATTTGTTAGGAAGGAGATGATATATAGATGGTATCCACTTCAACAGGAAATGATAAACGATGGTATCCTCCTGCTCATGAAATGAGCTAGATCTATTTGTTATGAGCTATGATTTGGGCAGCATGGCTCAGGAGTTTATTGAAAACGAGCATACAAGTGTCAGAAACGTGACTTTATTGGAAGTTAGACACAGAGACATGTTATGTTGGTGTCATGCCCAAGGTCTCGTCACACTGTCATTGTAACTCTAAGAAATAAATATACATTAAGTTGATACAATTTGACAAGGACAATAACAAGGCACCAACTTTGGAAAATAAACAAGAACACCATATGTGAGACGCTCTAGCAGCATGCAGTCACACATGCAAAAGTGTACAAAAGAAATCAGTTAATTCATTAATTAAAAGAGAAAACAAAACATGATAAAGAACTATATTAACAATTACAATGCACAACAACACTATCATTCAAGAATCATGTTAACTTAGTCTTTTTAACAACAGTTGCATCAATACCCCAGAGGTATATGTGACATAATCTCCAACCCAAACACATAATATCTCTTTTTAATTTTTAGGAAATGTAGAAAGTTATCTCTAATAAAAGAATGAACAATAATGTTTTCTTCACTTTTAAGTTACGGATCAAACCTTATTGATACAAGGGCAACGTTTCTACTAGTGATATCCCCAAAAACCGCCCCCACACCCCCACAACCCCCCCCACAACCCCCCGAAAAAAAAACCAATGAAGGAAAAAAAAGACACCAACTCCTACCCCAAAAGAAAAATCAATCAATCAATCAATTCCACATAAACCATAAATAAGCAATCATACATTCTTAATATATTGGTATAATGAATATACATCAATCAAGACCCCAACTATGTGGTCAAACATAATTAATATCGTGGTATACCAAGCCCCAGCAATTCATTGGTTATTACTTTTTACAAATTGGATGTTTAAGAAAGCGCTAGGCGCTTCTAAACATTGGACCAAGTTTACCGATAGCGGATAGCGCTGCACCGCAGGGAGGCACCACTAAGGCTTATTGGGGCTATAGCAGCAAAATAGCGGTAAAAAAGGCAAATTCAAATAGCAGTCCAATTTATGTATGTACAAATATTCAAAAAAAAGAAGAATTAAAAAAATCTAAAAATTACACATGCATATTTAATGATTTATAGAGATCCTAAGCATAAAATGGATGCGTAACAATCACATAATATCAATAAAAGTGCTGTACAGAATGAAAAAGCATATATGTTTATCAAAAAGACTATTATTTGTCCCATTCTTTAACCTTTCAAGTCTCTAATAGAAAAATTCTCAATAATAGAAAAATATTTATTACTAGCAACATAATTGTATTAACTATATGAAACTTGACATAAAAGTGAAATCTTCAAGCATAGATAAATGACCACTATTTATCGCTATTTGCTGCTATGTCACGCTTTCGAGCGCTTTGACGAGTGAAAAGCGCACTCACGCGTGCTATTGTTCACCGCAATCAATAACATCATAGTGGTGGGCACCACTACCGCTATTTGCGCCGCAATAGCACCGCTATCTGACGCTATTTACAACAATGCATTGGACCTAGCGCTCAGCACTCAAGCGAGCACTTAAGTGGCACCTAGGCCTTTTTAAATTATTTTTTTTATGCAGCGACATTTTCCACCGCAATCAGAGGCATGAGATTTTTAACTATATAAGCAAATGGAATGGTTGAGTGATATCAAGAGAGGAATGATTTTACCCAAAGATTCAAAATTCTATCCTCATTGTTTTATATAAAAGAAGGTTTTGGATTTTAAGTTTTGAACTAATCCATTTTCACCATACATTTTTCTTTCCCATTTACTATGCTTAAGCAGGAACACACATTTTTATGCGGTGCATTCCACTTTAAGTGGTCCATGCTTGCTAGGCACGCCTAACACGGGCCAAGTACTGCTTAAGTCTAGGTGGGCCCCCAGACCGCGTTTTAAACATTGAGTTGGAACATAAATATTAACAAAAGCTAGATTGAAGAAATAGTGGACGAGCTAGAGCCAAAGTTGGAGTAACTGAATGAGATGGTGAAAGACTTTCCAGAGGGTGTTAGTAGCAAGCCGGAGCTCAATGGAAGAGGCTAGCAATTGCATGAAACATCACATCAACCTAGACCAAAAGAGTGGTGAATCTTAAGGATTTCGCTTAGTGGAAGATCGAACTGGTACAGGACTATCTATGATGATGTGATGAAGTTGCTAAAGATAGCGACGTTAACTGTGTCTCTTGTCCACAGTTCAAGCACTATATGATTGCTCTACTTGCCAAGATAAAAAAACATAAGCACTTAATAAGCAACTGATTAAAAATATTAATTGCCTTTGAATTCTCAACTATTCATTTAGCTTATTTTGATACATCTAATTTAGGGATTTTACATCTTTATGCCCCTAAAGCAAGAAGTCAAGTTCATGACCTTTAATACAAAATATTATTTGGTACAAAAATGCAAATTTTAATGCAACACGGGTACCAAGTGTTAGAAACACAACTCTCCAACATCCTCGTCCTTCAACCACAACACCAAGCTCCAATGTCACAAATTCCATAATAACCACGCTACCATTGATTGAACCTATCATAATACCGAAATCATCATCCTTATCGACTGCAGTCGATGGAAACTGGTCACTGACATGATGGCGGTAAGTACATTGGCCAGGTTGGCAAATTGACTCCTGCTCATGATCGTGATGTGTCTCATCATTCGGATGTATGCAGGGGAATGTCAAAGAGGAAGAAGCAGCACCAGTTGATCGTGCGACAGCAAGGGTGGATTGATGGACATTTTTGAAATAATTTCTATAAAAAATTGTTTCCAACTAACCAATGGAGATTACTTCCAAGTGTATAAACTTAGTGAATGGTTTCCAGTCTATCTATTTATTATGTCATTGTATGTGTTTAAGTTCAACACTTCTTTGCTGTAGTTATTGGTGCATATATAATGGAATTCAAGAATGTTTTGCAAATATTGATAAGTAAACTTAGACAACTTCCACAATAAAGATATTACAATGATAACTCATAACCGATATATGGCCAACAAAATAAAATCCCAAACTTTTGCAAAATGTATCTTTTCCTTTATATTATATTGGTATAAAATAATGGTATAAAATAATAAACTGCCAACTTTGAAAGGATACATATCTTCTCTCAAACCATGGACACTAGGAAGTACATTAAACATTTAAGAAGTTCTTATATATACAGTACTATGGAATGCCACAATTCCATATATATGTGTAACATCCAGCATACATCATCTTATTCAATGCCTAAATTGTTATCAGCCCTTCATGAGAAGTAACATTTCTGTTATTCAATGGAAAGAGATGTACAACCGACAAATTTTAAAGGATATCAGTTACTCAACAAAAGCAGTAAAAAACGAAGTTTACTATAGGACCAAGCATGTAATTTACTCCCCAGATTCCTAGAATGGCTTTCTCCTGCTATTACATGAGCACAAAATAAAACACATAATATCATAATATGTAATTTACTATGCATGCAAAAAAATAGTAAATACCATTTGTATACATAAATGTTTTGACTTTGGCAAGCTCCTTACTAACTTGCATGCCTATTTATAAGAGAAAAACAACCATCGCACTCCTGCATGGCACTATTAACGCGATTGTAAACATGTACGCATTATATTACATAGGATAGGACTATAACAGGTCAACGTTTATTGCAAGTTTCGCACCTCACGAACAAGCAAAGAAAACATGATCCTGAATTACATTAAGTTCATTTCTAAGGGTTCCCCCCTGAAATGCCTCGTGCACGTCAATTTCTGAGGGATTCTCCTGCACGGCATTATTAATGGGTTTATAAAAGAACCACACAATGTGCGAGTAGATCAAACATGAGCAAGTAAATTTTCTTCTAAGAATGTATGTGGAAAATTTTGAGTATGATCGATCATGGTTGATAACAAGCCACAAACACTCACAATCAAGCAACGAACAAGCAAAGTAGAATCCTACATCACATTAAGCTCATTTCACAGAAAGCCCCCATCAAATGCACCATGCATGTAAAATTTCAAGCGCATCTCAAGTTATTCTATCACCTATTCCTCAAAGAGTCAAACTTTTTCACTCCTCAGTATAACACGGCAACCAAATCAAACAGACCTCCCATCCAACCGAACAAACACACATCCCAATTCCAGTAAACCCCCCTATAATACCAAATCAGGGCACAGAAATACCACCAAACAATACCTTCCTCTTGATCTCATGCACTGGACTCGAAGTATCCTCGATATCCGGCACAAACGAGCTCGGCACGCTCCCAGGATCCCTGACCACCGCAATCCCATACGTCGCCACGGCCACCGCCGCCACCGCCGTGAACACCGCCGCATTCGCCAGCCCCGTCGCGGTCCTCAGCCCTAGCCAACCATCAATGACGACGAACACCGTGGCGTAGTACAGGTACCCGATCGCCGCCATCACGACGATGATCGGGAGCGACACGTAGCCTGGCCTCGCCGCCATTGAACTCGAGATCGGCGAGATCTAGGGTTAGGGTTTGGTGAGGTCTCTTGAGGTGAGATTTGGAGCATGAGGTGGGGGGTTTTATATAGCGGTTGTCGGGAGGGGAGAGGACAAACCGAGGGGGTGTCGGCTAACGAGCGCCGACGGTGCGGAGGCGAGGGGAGGAGGGGAGGGAGGTGGAGGCTTCTGGTGGCATTTTGGTTATATTAAGTTGGCTGGTTGCTTGTGGGCGTGGCGACTGGGGTTGGGAGTGGGGTCCACTTTTGGACAATGGGGACCGTAACGGGTGCGGGTGCTTTCTAGAAGGGATTTTTGTTATAAAAAAAAGAAAATTGGGCTGGGCTTTGAGCTCGGTACATTTTATTGGGTCCTATTGGTTGCTTAGTATGGAAACTAAGTTAAGACTTACGATGTCAAAAGTAATAGGATCAATTTTATTTTTCAATTTTTTTCACAGCAAAGGTTATTTTCTTCCACGCTAGGAAAAATTTGCAAATATTTAGCAAAACACACCGTTTTGCTAAATATTTAGCAAAATAGATCTCTTTATGACATGTTGTCTAAAAAGAGGTCGATTTTGCTAAACAGCTCATTCGAAACATACGGGACTACTAGTCTCGTATGTTTCGAATGGTCTGTTTTGCAAAATAGACTTTTTTTTGCCTGTTGGCCAAAAAAAGGTTTATTTTGCTAAATATTTAGCAAAAGAGGTCTATTTTGCAAATTTCTTCATATTATAAGCATCCAAATTCAATGATATTTATGCGCTGGTAACAACCAAACCCCTCCTTTTAGAAACTTGAAAAAAGTACATGCACCTGTTAAGAGTATCTACTTTTGGAATATGAACTCCAACATAACCAAATCATTGAGAATCAAAAGCGAAATGCCCATATTTTAACTATGGAGCATCAAGACAAAAATAGGTCATGATGTAGCATTACAAAGTGCAAAATACCCTTAAAAGTGATTTCCTCACTTCCAAATGCAATCCAATGTTATTAACACAGCACTTACAGCTCCTTTTTGATGTTAAACCAAAATTGAGGTGCGTACATTCTACAACAAGAACTTGTATTTGGTTCAAAATGCAACCAAACAGACTGAGTATTTTGCTAGCAAACTCTCAACTTTGCTTGCGTGAAGCGAAGACTAAATTCAGGCCCAGCTTTGCTCAGAAACACATTAATAATGCGTCAAAGAGATATTAATTCTGTCAAGTTCAGTGATCCAAGAGTTGATATCCGACTCTCACGATTTCTTTTTCCATAAAATACCATCTAGAGTTCAGAAGCTTAGACATGATTCCTTCATTTTCTTGCTAAATTCAGTTTGGTCTGCGCATACAAATGGGGCATGTTCCTTTTTCGCTGCAACCATGGAAAGATGCAGCTTGCATGGAACTGTAAAAAAAATAAAATAATAATAATTAGATAATCCAGGCACACAGAACATACAAACTCAGCAACTTGTAAATTCTTATTCTCCAGGCAAACACTGCATGTCAATTCATTTTCTCCAAATTCACTTCCATCTATTTTAGTAGTCTTCCAACTTCTGGAGAACAAAGACCAGAGAATCTCATAAGCATAATAGTAAAAGGAAAAAAAAAAACTGTGAGACCAAGACTAAATTAGAAACAGAAAAGAAGTTACTCGATCAACAAAAATTAAAAAAAAAAACAATAGAAATCTCTGTGAAGAAATATAAACTTGCATTGCGCATAAAAAAGTTCTTAGTCTGAGAACAAACCTTCATAGGAAAAAAAAACATAATTTATATTGAGTAGCAACAAGATGAACAACAGTAATATTTTCCATCAAGATATGTAAAAAATGGCATGAGTTAACATTTCACATTCTAATACATCTCATAGATATATACATGTCTTATACACGAGGGATGGACCATAGTTATGGGAATAACATTACAAATATTTCTAAACAAAAAGATAATCGTTAGGAGCATTAGGAAGCTTTTTTCACTATAAAATGTATTAAAGCATAGAACTAAGGGCAAAGTGACCTTTCCTAATTAAAATTGTAAGGAGGAGAGTAATCATACTTAAGTTTGTGAGGGTGTTTTATTGTTTTTTTATTAGTTTATTTATATTTTATTATTATTTATTATTATATAATACATTGTTATTTACTATGTTATTATATTGTTATATAAGACATTTTATTTATTATATTTTTATATTATTTAATAAATATTACTAATATATTAGATTAACTATAGTATAGTATAGTATAATAATAAGCATGTTGATAATAACTCTATATTAATTATATTTAATATATTATGTTAGATGTTATATTAACACATTCTCAAACTCAAAGCCAAATCACCAAACTTAAAACACCTTTTAGGTGTTTTAAAATAAATGTTGTGTTCTTAGATTGAGGATGATTTAGCTCAAAAAACACGATGACTTCCTAACACATGGTGTTTTGTTTTTAGCAAAAACACCATGAAAATAAGTAAAACACCATGGTATCCAAAATGAGCCTAAAGAGCTAACATAATAACATGCAAGAGTGCGTCGATGAAGTCAGTCAATCTCCTCTCGACATCGGCTTCACTGATCCAAAGAAAAGAATTCATGGTTGCAAGATGAATGATACTGATTGTTTGATGTCCTTGCTACAAGCAGAAACTTTGCAAACCATGCAGGAACGTAAGGAATGCTAATTAACTAATCAAATAAACTTATACACTCAATGAATATTATTGTATGTTGGAAAATTGCAGTAAAGAGAAGAAAAAAAATTTGATTTTGATTC
Organism: Asparagus kiusianus; assembly: GCA_022839385.1. NCBI lineage: Eukaryota > Viridiplantae > Streptophyta > Magnoliopsida > Asparagales > Asparagaceae > Asparagus > Asparagus kiusianus. The sequence goes on along the minus strand of BQKN01001078.1, from coordinate 733,185 downwards.
CTTTAATCTCGGTTACAATTCGATTACAAAAGAGAGGAGAACGAACTTGGTTCTCCCCTTTGTTTAAAACTGGGTTCTTCACGGTGGCGATGGAATGCCTCCCTCGAATGTTCGCGTCGAGTTTGCTCTCCGTTGACGATCCGACGTTTTGATTCACTGGAACGATGTCTTCTCCTCACGATTTGACGTTGTGGAGAACTTGCGTGGCAAGTTTGAAACTCTTGATGAGTTGATAACTCTGAACGAGTTTTAACTCTTGAAAAAGAGTTGATTTGAACCGAAAGTTCGGTTGATAAGCCAAGGATGAAGGCTCTCTGTTGTTGAAGTTGAAGATGATCTTCGTTGGAGGATGATGCTGATCTCCTCCAAAGCTCGCCCAAAGATCTCTCCTGTTGCTGCCAAGTCCCAGATCCGAGAAAATTCCAGCCTTCAGTGGTTGATCCGAGCCAGGAAATTCCAACCCTTAACTCAGTTGAGTTTACTCGCTTTTATAGGGGATTAAGGGGGTGTAACTGCCCTCTAAATCCGCTCCTAAGTGGGCGTGATTTCCTCAGATCGTGGGGAAAACGGTTCCTGCAACCGTTCAGCTCGTGCTTGAACGAGTCAAACGCCCACGTTGGCGTTCGGGACCCCAACTCCTCGTTTTAGACTGGAGACGCGGAGTTGGGTACCCGCTGGACGTTGAAAAACGTGGGTCTGACCCCAGCGTTTTAATGTTGTAACGCGGGTTCGACCCTCGCGTTTTGATGTTGTAACGCGGGTTCGATCCTGGCGTTTTGATGTTGTAACGTGGGTTCGACCCTGGCGTTTTACTATTGACACACGGGGAGGACCTCCGCGTCTTGCCTTGAAGAGATTATCACCAAGTAATCTCTTTTTGTCATAGAGTTGCAAAGATCATTGTCTTGTAATCTTCGTCTTGGCTCCTTGAGAATATGAGAGTCTTCAAATTGTAGCCTTCTGAAAGTCGTAAGATTGTAACTTTCATCATCGGTGTTTGATGGGGGATAAGTTATCTATTGTGATTTTTAGACAGCCTACAATTATGTATAGCAAGATTCAAACTTTTAAAAGAAAAAAGTTTTAGCAGAACAGCCAGCCAGTAAGGTATCAAAGAAACAATTTCGTAAACCCGGAAATCTAATTGAATTTCTGATGGGCATTTCGATTAAAGAGCTAGCTCACAACTTCTAAGCAAACAAATGAGCAGAGAACTTACTAAATAACCAACCCAAAATCAGTAAATGTAACGGAACAGTTCTCTCCCTCCTTTCTGAGCTTCAGTAAACCAACGAATGTAATTGAACTTCACCGAGGAATTTTATCAAACAGTTAGCTCGCAATATCTAAGAAACACAATTGGGCAGAAAAACACTTACCCAAATAATCAAACCCAGGATCCCTCCCTCGACCTCTGAAAGAGAGAGAGAGAGAGAGAGATGTTGTCGTCATCGTAGAAGAGACGCCACGAGTCGGTGTTGGCAACGCCAGCGGTCGATGAAGACATCGCTACGCGACGAGCAGAGCAAAGCGTCAAATTTCTTCGGTTACGAATGACGACAATGGGAGATTTTAATATGAGCCAACTTTTAGTCCCACATCGGCCAAGAAAAGAAAGCAAGAGATTATGAGCTGAGGATCTGGGCTTCGGCGGGCCACGGGCAAGCATAATGGGCCTGATTAGTATTAAGTGTTTTTCAACCGAGCTAAATAATCACATGATAGCGTTGAGGATGAGTAGGCCAATGAGAAACTAAAGTTAGTACATTGCCATAACCATAAGCTAAGAGCATCTCCAACAGCTTCTCTAAAATTTTTTCCAAAATGGGAAAACAAAAGTCATATTCTCCAACTAATTTTTACACAAACTCCAACAGCTTCCCCATTTTGAAGAATCCATTTTTCCCTCCAAAAATTTGGAGAATGCTGCAGATTTGGGGAAGCTTCCCCATTTTTTCCCATTCATCCCTATTTTGGGGAATGAGATGAGGAATCTGTTGGACCAAAAACCTAACTAAATTCTCCAAAAGTAGGAAATGGGGAAGCTGTTGGAGATGCTCTAAACATATTACATATATGTGCATGGCAACCCTTCGTTCAAATGTTTAGACAACGAAACTACAAGAAAATGTTTTACACGCTTGATATCCAAATTCCAAAAAGTCTTAACACTCAAAAAAAGTTGGTGCGCACAAATTACATAATTTCTTGCATCACTCCACCTGCGATATACGCTCCCTCTTGTCTTATGCTCTTGACGAAAGCAGCTTTCATGATAAAACTGTGAAAAAAAGAGTCACAGATCAATAAGCGATGGCAACGATGAGGAAAAAATCTCGAGGAAAATACAACGAAAATATGGCGTTTGTACGAATCAGTGGGTACATAAACGCTCAACAAACTAAGAATTATATGCCCGTATAATTTCTAGAATTCCAAACAGAGTTAATGTTGCTTGACAAATGAGCATAAAGTAGACAGATACTGAATTAGGTTCAGATTCATTGAGTAGGTAAATCTACTAATAATACAACTATACAACTCATTTGAACAATAGAGGATGGTGTAGTTCGATTACCAAAGGTATAAGATGCAATTAGCTTCCACTAATAGGTGAACGAAAAATTATCAGATTTATATGGATAACACCATAAAATTTCTCATGCAAATCTCTGCTCCTTTCAAGCTACGCAGGGGACAGTACGTAGCATTCATATATGGCTTGAAGGGAATATAGTGTACCAAAAGCTTAAGTAAATGAACAATATCCCTTTACTAAGGTCGAGAGAAGAAACCACCTTGCTTCGAACGACACCAGAAACTCTTTTCATGAATCATGAAGATCCATCACTGCAGAAAAAGGAAAATCTAATAAAAAAATCCGCAAACTAAACAAACTTTTTCTCAATTGAAACTTATGCAAAAAATTGTAAGAATATACAAAATTATCCCAGGCTGCAGATTTCCAGTTAGTAAAACAAGTTTAGTGACAGCCTGTTACCTATGTGGTGATCTCTGTTACCATTAAGAGTTCTAATATCTTCATCGGTCATGGTTGAATCACTCGCAGTTGAAGCACGTGGCGTTATATCATCGTCCAATGCTCTCAATGCATCATAATCTGCAGAAGAATTTTGGAAACTGAAGAAATTCACACACGCGAAACTTCTGACTCTGGCTGAATAACCAAGAACAAAGGAAAGAACAGAAGAAAAAGAAAATCATTATCAGTAAATTCATCTAGTGTGTATCAAAATAGAGGGTAGATTACAAGAAACCCTCTCAATCTATGCCCCATTTTTCAAGAAACCTCCACATCTAAGAAGTTCAGCAAATAAAAATCCTCATCTGCATTGGTTCGTATACGTAGAACAAACATCTGCATTCAGAATCTAGGTTAATGGTTAAAAACATAGATCTTTATTTTGTCTGGAAGCTAACTTTCTTCTCTATTTTCTTCCTGTCAACTCTCAAATCTATGAAATTTTAACTGCAGATGCCAAAGTGCAACATCTACTCAGATGTTTGAAGAATAAAACTCCATTATAAAACTAAAGGTTTCATTAATGCTCAACTTTAAGATGAGTAGGTTTCTTGAACAACAGGATACAGATGAAGGGGGTTCTTGTAATTTACCCTAAAAGTAATCTATATACGAAAGGAAACATAATAGTATTTCTTAAATCTCTTGATTTCAAAGCACACATAAGCATAAGAATTGAAGTAAAACATTGTCATAATAAAAATACTACCGCGATAGTCAAAATCTCGATCAAGAAGAGCAAGCTGAATCCTAACATCAGATAGCTGTGTTCTTGTTGCAAAGGCTGGCACAAGAACCCTCTCTTCAATGTTATGCCTTCTCAGGCTATTATCAGCTTCTCTTTGATGCTGCTGCCATCTAGGCCACATCAAAAGGCTGAAGGCAATCAAACAGACGATCACCAGCACAACAAGCTACAAGAATAAGAAGAAACAATCAGATGTTAAAAAGAAGGGAAATTTCACAAAACTAGCTTGATTTACGGGGGGTCGGCGGGGGGATGGCCTTCAGCCTTTTGATGTGGCCTAGATGGCAGCAGCATCAAAGAGA
>BQKN01001078.1:641309-689797 GCA_022839385.1 Asparagus kiusianus | reverse complement strand
CTCCTCTTCCTTATCTACAATATCTTCCATATGCTCCTCTTCCTTATTTACACTATCCTCAACCGTAGTATCTACAATCTGATCAACCTTACTATATACCCCCTCCCCTGGAGAAGTAACATGCTCCTCTTCTATTGCCTCATCGTCAGCAGGATGCTTCACATCCTCTTCAACAATCGTATGTACATGTTCTTGCATGGTGGGCTCTTCCTTATATACACTGCTTGTTTTGGACTTCTGTTCCCCTTGAGCTTCCCGTCGCTTCTTCCTAATTTCATTTGAAATTTTCTGTTTGATATTTGACTTAAGCAGCACCGGGTCTATAACCTTATCATGTCTTCCACATTTTTCAATTATCCTGTTAAGCCTGTTGATCTCAATCATGAATTCTTTACAATATTTGCTCTTGGTCTGCTTTGTAGCAACAAGAAGTCGCTTGAGAAATTTAGCAGAATTTCTCCAAAATGTGAGTTGCTGCTCAATGGGAAGAACATTGATCTCCTCTTCATCGTCAAAAGCAACGTCAATATGCTTTGCCATGATCTGTTATTGGTACAAGATTATAATTTTAATTATGATTAAACAAAATTAGGATATTTTCTACAAGTTAGTGTGAAATGAGTACGACTTAACATAACAGGATACTTACGTAGCCTATTGAAAAGTTCTTAGTAGTTTCTTCCTGGAAAGCCTTCCTCTTTGGCTGACGCTTTTGCTGAAGAACTTCACCCCTCTGTACAGCGGGACCTTCATCCCTCTGTTCAGCGGGAAGTGAATGAACATTACCTTGAGAAGCGACCTCCGCAATAGGCCTATGGACAAATGTTATTGACGCTGACTTAGCCTTTGAAATTATTTTCGGCATCCTCATAGATGCGATTCTCTCATCCCCTGATGCCCAATTTGTCATTGGAGGTCTGAAGGTGTCTAAGAGGGCATATTTCTTTATGCCTGTCATCTCGTAGTACCAAAGCTGCACAAAATATATTTACCATTAACATTTAATATTAGACTAGACCAAAGAGAATAAAATATGGCTGCATCTAGAACTAACATGACCTATGATAGAACTTACATGGGTGCAGATAGAACTAACATGGTATATCTTAAAACTAACAAGGTGCAGATTAGAACTAACACTCTACAGAACGGAACTAACACTCTACAGATTAGAACTAACACCGCGCAGTTTAGAACTAACACTCTACAGAATAGAACTAATACTGTGCAGATTAGAACTAACACTCTACAAAACGGAAATAACACTGTGCAGATTAGAACTAACACTGTGCAGAATAGAACTAACATTCTACAGAATAGAACTAACACTGTGCAGAATAGAACTAACACTCTACGGAACGGAACTAACACTGTGCAGATTAGAACTAACACTCTACAGAACGGAACTAACAGTGTGCAGATTAGAACTAACACTCTACAGAATAGAACTAACCTGGACAGAATTAGAACTAACAATGCATAGGTACGAACTAGAATGAAACAAGATCAGTAAAATATGGAACTTACACACAATAGTGTCATGCAACCTGGGACATATGCGGCCCTTTGCTTCTTCTTTCCCTCCAAAGCAACTCCAATGCCCCTGATAATTTCATTATAAAAGAACGGGGCCCATGCAACAGAATTGACCTTCTGAATGCTATCCAGGTACCTGAGTAAGGGTCTAGGGATACCTTCCCCTGCTATGGGACTCCATATCATAGAGCATTGGTACAAAATTTGTAGCAGAACAAAATCCTCGATATCCCACTTTTTTGTCGACTCAACTAGCCGTTCAAGTAGCCCTTCAAGATGTTTACGTTGGCTGGTTTCTGCTTTTTTAACTTCTTACCCTCTTCAGAAATGAAAAGCTTAGCGAAGTATTCCAGCCATATTCTGCTTCTTGAGTCCCTATTGTTCCTTATGTCCTCCCCATAAAGTGGGAAATAAGTATGGTTATGCACCCATTGCAAATCAAAACTAACATTTTTTATATCCCCACTTTTTGAATCAGGTATACAAAAGGTGTTAGTATCTCTATCAAAAAAGCTTAGCAGCAGCTCAAGGGTGGGCCGATCAGACGCAGGAGCCCCAAATAACATGTAGTGCTGAAATATAGAACCGCAGTATGCATCCCTATGCCACTGACGGATCTTGGGGGCAATGCGCTTCATAAATCCCTAATAAGCCCCGATATTGGCCGTTAACCTTAGTGTATCCGCTGAGCCTGTTAAAGCAATTTTTTGCCTGCAAAAAATTTTCGAATTTGTAAGTTCAATAAGACATATGAAACAATAATTAACCTAGCGCTAACTGGAACAAAATAGAGCTAACACGTAGTGTTATAGAACTAACAATGGACTCAAACTAGAACTAACACTGGACTCAAACTAGAACTAACATTGGACTCAAACTAGAACTAACATTGGTCTCAAACTAGAACTAACATTTGACTCAGAGTAGAACTAATATTGGACAAAGCCTAGAACTAACAATATTAGACCTAGCACTAACGGGAACAAAATAGAGCTAACACGTAGTATTATAGAACTAACATTGGACTCAAACTAGAACTAACATTGGACTTAAACTAGAACTAACGTTGGTCTCCAACTAGAACTAACATTGGACAAAGCCTAGAACTAACAATATTGGGGTAATCTGCATTGTCTCTTTGCGGTATAAACCCGTAATCTTGCAGATTAAACATAGCCATTGCCGTTGCCGAATACTGAATAATAACACGACACTTACTATTTTTTTGAGGGGGGTTTGTTGGTATGACCAGCCACAGCCTTCCTCCTTTTCTGGGCTCGCCATTGTATTGCCTCCTTTTGCATTTCGATGAGAGTTTTCGTAGCTTCCGTAGCTTCCTCCGCCGAGCCACCCGCAGATGAAGCGCCTTTTCCTTCCAACTCGGGTCGGTGAGCGACCTCGTAGTCGTTACTGGATTCTTCCGTAGATGACATTTTTCCGGCGAAAACCCTAGAAACGTTGAAATCCGTACAGAGATTAGGAAGAAGAAGAGTTTTTGATGGCGGTGCTAGGTGGAAGAGAGAGAAAGAGAGGGAGAGTACTTGAAAAGGTGAGGGGCACATTAACCCAGCTTAGTCCCATCAGAGAGCAAGATCGTAACTTCCTCTGGAATGTGATCTGGAAAGGACGTAATCGGGGCCTCGTCGCAAATACTATGCGTATTTGGGGCTATTCCACATGCGGCAAAATACAAGGGGGCTAGCCACACGAAGTTCCCACTTTTGGGGCCTGGACACATTTTTCCCTAAAAAAGACATGAAACATGTTTCTTTAAAATTGTGTCACATCCTCCAATATTATAAGAAATAAGTTTTACATAATACATTTCTTTTTTTTAACCAACCAAACGGCCTCTTACCTTAAAATACTAAATACTCGTTAAGGGGCTGTTTGGTTCATTTCCTTGATATAAGGAAATGCAATTCTATATAAAGAAATATAAGTTTTGAGTTTTCCAAACTTTTCCAAAAAATAGATTGTTTTGCTTTGGTTCGCACATAAAAAATGGTGAGAAACCAATGTATTTATTTTTCTTGCGTTTGGTTCACATAGAAAAAAGGAAAACTTTTGTAAACAAAGCAAAGAAGGAAAAAATCTGACGTTGCAGAGTTTTCATCAATTTCACTCGGTTGGGGAAGGAGATCAGAGAGGGAAAAAAATCTGAGCTGGCGGCGATTTCAGCAGAGTTTTTCCTCTTCCATTCGAGCGAACTAAAGCGGCACAAAGAAATGGACAGAAACTAAAAAACTGACGTGGAGGGCTAAAAATATGACATTTGTAACGCCCCGCCCCGGAATCCCGGAGTCGGTACGCTATTAGATCTGATGGACTGGCCTCACAAACCACCACATGTCTTTTCAACACGTTTTGTAGGGGTGGGCAAAAACCGAAAAAAACCGGTTCAACCGAAAAAACCGCCCGAAAAAGCGGGCCGGTTAACCGAACCGGATTAAATGGATGAGAAGAAGACTCTAAACCGCCCGAACCGAATTAAAGCGGTTTGGATCCGGTTTGAACCCTTGAACCGCCCGAAAAAAACCGAACCGAATTTTCTAATATAAATACTTTAAAAATCATAACCCTAACTCCATTTTCTAATATAAATACTGAAAAACAGATATTCAGCAAATTGAAATACAAAAATATGGCTAATAACTACTTGCTAGACTACTGAAACAGAAATGCAATAAGTGAGGATGGAAAGTGTATTTATACACAGCAACAACCTAGGCCAGGTCAAGATAGAAGGACATTTTCTATGCTCTTTAGTTAGAAACTTTTGCAGTATATAAACGATCTAGTTTGTTTCAAATAACATTGCTAATAAATAATTGAAAATGTTACCACGAACGTCTACAAAGACCAAAAAAATAAGCTTTGATATTACCAGAAACAACATCAAAGGAAGCAGAAAGTGATTGGTATCCCCGAAATAACAGATGCTTCTTTCGTCCACATGTCCAATTCCCCGAAAAATAAACATCGGGTATTTTATTATCCTGAAGTAAACTGTCCAACCATTGCCTCTACTATTTTCATTCTTCATGTAATAAATTATTCAAGCATCAATACTTTGGTATCCCAGTGCAGGATATTAGATTTAAAACTGGATCACAGGGAGGACATACCGAATTGGAACAGATCTCCCAAGTATCCAAAAGTACAACGGTATTCAGGTGTGGACAGATTTTTATGAAATGGAATTAATTCGGTCCAAAACCGAAACCGAACCGAACCGATCCGAATTTCGGTTGGGCCGAATATTCGGATGAAGGGGAAAAAATCTGGATCTGGATGAGAGTTTTGAGAATTCGAAAAATTCGGATTGGATACGGGTTGGGCTTAAAACCGAACCGAATATGCCCAGCGCTAACGTTTTGTGCTCACTCACGCGCTCCCTGGAAAACTTCCCAGGGGTCACCCATCCTAGAATTTCTCCAGGTCAAGCACACTTAACTTTGGAGTTTCTAAGAGTTGGGTTCCCGAAAAAAAAATGCATCTTGGTGGTATGAGTATTCCAATCAAATCTATCAATACTAATCACATCACCCTCTTAAGGGTTGGGGTATTACAAACTCGCCCACTTAAACTCACAACGTCCTCGTTGTGCCAAATCATATCATCCAAGACCATACCATCAGTGTGAGATTCTAGAGGTGGCTCCTACGGCCTCAAGAGGTGGCTCCCGCCCTCTCGACGTAGCACTTTGCGCCGCATAGCACTTAGCTCTCACAATTCCGGTTGGTATCGGGCTTTTCTGAGTTTTCAATCCCTTATAATAGCGAACCAAACAGCCCCTAAATAAAAAAAATCAGCGAACTTTATTTTTTGCGGGGTGCGGAAACCTATGCTATGTCCGCTCAGCCAATCCGAACCCCACACACTCTCTGCCGCTCGAGGGTCCCACCGCACCGGTTGGCTGGGGCCCTCACCGACCGCGCCCACCGACGTGGCACTCACCCGCGGGGGTTTAAGGGCACGAGTCAGAGAAGAAGAGCAAGGAAAATTACCCCCAGCCCCCTAAACGGAACCCTGATTTAAATCCATCCCCCTCGAATTCAGCGGTGCGACGCTCAACAGAAGGAAACAAATCTCTTACTACATCTGGCAATAAATAACAGCGTATCTCTCCCTCCCCTCTCTCTCCCATTAAAATCGTGCAATAAATTAAAACCCTAGCTAGGGTTCTTGCATGCTCAAATCCCAAGCCTCTTCTCCCTCGATCCAACGGCCTAAGATTCAACGGCGACGATGGGGACGAAGAGTCCAGTGATGATGTCAGAGATCGGCGCCGGCGGTTTCACCGGCGACGATCTAGGGTTTCGCAGCGATCGAGAGAAGGAACTGAACATTTTTCGAAGCGGTTCGGCTCCGCCGACCGTCGAGGGGTCGCTGAACGCGATCGGAGGTTTGAATGAGGATGAAGTGATGAGGTCTGATCCTGCTTACTTGTCTTATTATTACACCAATGTGAACTTAAACCCTAGGTTGCCACCGCCGGTGCTGTCGAAGGAGGACTGGAGGTCTACGCAGAGGGTTGGCGGGATCGGCGACCGGAGGAAGCCCTCCGGCTGTGGCGACGGCGGAGCTGCCAGTGGCGGTGGTGGAGAGTGGGCGAGAGGAGGAGGAGATGGGTTGATAGGGTTGTCGCTTGGCCCACAGAAGAGCCTTGCTGAAATTTTTCAGGTGATCATTGGCTGCAATGCGAAAAAAATCTCACCTTTTTTGGATTTTTGATATGAACAGCTAATACTTGATTAAGTTGGTAGTTAAGTATGTAAGAATTTGATATACATTGTCTTAGGTATTACTAAAGCTGCCGCTTTTTTGCTTATTATGTCAAGTATTAAGTAACTTGATTTAAATTGTTTTCTCCTGGACTGAATGGCTTATGAGCTTTTGGGTGTCTGCAGCTACTTATTTGAGGTGAGGCAGGTAATGCTATTTTCGAAGTATACATCATCTGTATCTACTTTCTTATCTTAGTGAATTTATTTTTGCGCACCTTATTCTTAGTTCATCTGGGTGTCTTAAATAGTATATATTCCTTGGTAATGGGAATTTTGATGATGTGATTCTGGGTATGGCAAGAGGCGGCAAAACTGCGTAAAAGCGAACATTTGGAATATAACTTTGAGATTTCAATTTTTAAGTTTTGTTTGTCTTGCTATACTGGAGCATACACTTTTTTGTCTGTGTTGCTTGGGCAGATGCGAAGTTTGAATATGTAATCTGATGTGCTACTTGCAGTTAAATATTTTAATGTTTCTGCGTGGCAGATTCAATTCTTTGAGGAGAATATATCTGCAATTTTCCTTCTGTATAATATTTCAGTTTTCTATTAGATTTTCCATTTTGATCCATGTGTCAGCAAACATGTATGATGTATGTGCAAAAATTTATTCAATTTGAAGACTCCTAAGCAATCCATTAAATGGCGTCTTTTCTAGTACACATCAAGTAGTCATTTGTTTTGTAATTGTTAGACAAATGGATCGAAAATATTCAACATTAAAATTTTTTTTGTTCACATAGGGTTTACAATGTGGGCGAGTGGGATGGTATGGATTACCTGTTAGGGTCCCTCATGATGTATGGGAATAATAAAGCACTATGCTACTTATATGGTGGGTGCGTGCGCACACGCGTGGGTGGGTGGGTGGGTGTTTTTTTTGGTGTGTGTATTTGTTAGTCTCAGGTATACAATATTTAAAAGCATGAATTCACATGTTCAAACTTTGAGAATTCAACTACATAGTTCCAAATGTTTGTGGCTGTTATCTTGTTATATTTCCGAACCTGTAAGTAACTACTTTCTGAGTCTTAGCCAAACATTAATTGCCTAGTCCAAATGTTAGTGGCTGTTATTTATTTTGAACCTGAACTCGTATAAAGTTTTGAGTCTTATATTATAATCATTAATCACTTTGTTTATGAAGGCAATATTCTCAGACGAACAAAATTAATCATTTAAAACTTGGCTAAATGGTACTTAAATACCATGTTCACTATCTTTACACTTAAATACCATAAGTTGTAAAAAGTAGCATAAAAATACCTGAAGTTGTCCACCGTTAGAATTAGGCTAACACCATTTTGACAAAAATGCCCTCCTTTAAAATGGTAATAATAAATTGAAGGGGTAGGTAAAATGGTAATTAAAGCAATAAATAAGGACAATAGTACAACAAAATTCCTATGGGCCAAGTATATGGGAATATGCCTCGGAATATTCTAATACTCATTTAACAGTAGGTAGCAATGTGCTACTTTTTGACAACTTAGTGGTATTGTTATGCTAGTTTTTACAAGTTTGGGTATTTAAGTGTAAATGTAGTGAAACAATAGGGTATTTAAGTGCCATTAAGCCTTAAATTAACCATGGTATTTTCCATTGGCTTTGTTTGAAGCCGAGGTCATAACCGATGACAATCTCGCTTTGAGGATATGGGTCCTTTTAGCTGTTGGATTTCTGTCTGAGATTCTCAACTTCATTTGCATTCAAAGTACAATTTATCATCTAAATTCATTTACCCCTTTCACCGCATGTGATTTGCGGATTCTTGAGAAGGAATCAAACTCTGATAAGATTACTAACAATGTTTAAAAAAGCGGAAGCGCAAGGTGAAGTGCTAGACCCTTTGATAAAGCGAGGCGTAAGCTTCAAAGCGTGAAGCGTAAGCTTCATGAATTTAAATATTTTAATTTTAAAATTGTAAAAATTATGAACATATAATATATAGTGGTGTGATAATTACAAGTATATATATTCATGTCTTGATTAGTAAATAAGAATTAAATATGTGAAGTATAGAAATGAAACATAATAAACTAAGCTACATGCATAACTAAGTATTTTATTTATAGTTAAATAGCCATATTGAAAATATGTAGGGGCATTTTAATGTTAGTCAAAGATCCTTTTATGCCCTACTATCTAGTCTTCAACGTGTGCTTCAAAATAAAAGCACTTTATGAAGCGCGAAGCACACACTTCAATTATGTTTTAAGCGATAAGGCGTAGCTTTAAGGGATAATAGGTTCACTCCTGAGTTTTGAAGCGTTTACCCTTCACTAAGTTGTGAAGCGAGTTTCAAAAAAGCTTTTTCAAACACCGATTGCTAATTACCAACTCCAAAGGACCAAAGCTTTGCTGTATTCTAGAAATGTATTTTGCACCGAAACGTGTTAGTAGACTCGAATCTCCACAGAGGAAACTAGGAATTTAATAAACTGAATACATTATTATTTCCTTCTTAATCAGATCCATTAGTTTCAAAAATTCAATATTTCTTGTTGCCCCTCCATTCGATTGAAGTTGGCTGCAATAAGCACTAAAGAGATTACACGCTTCAAAACCCAAGACATTCTTTCTTTATTTTAACAACATAAACTAAGTTAACTCCATGGTTAGGATCTTTAAAGGTGGACATAAAGAAAATGATATGAAGTAGCGAAATGAGTATACCTGGTAGAAATAAGTAGCGAAGTAGGCGCTTCTGGTGGTCTTGCAGCGTGTTCATGTGCAGCAAATTCTAACACTTGATTTCTGAATTTTTTTTAAGACTAATCATAAGTAAAGAAGCCTTAGGAGTGCCTTTTTTAAGTTTAAATCCAAGGAATCCGAGAATACAATTTGTGCCCACTGCCCAGTAACTGGCCATTAATACATGTGACAGAAGGCACCAGACTGTATTTAAGCCCACAGTATTAGTTTTCTCTATTAAAACAAAGTAACCAAATTTAAGCTATTTAACAGGAGGTAACTTCTTGAATATAAAAATATACTTAGAATTTGTGAAAATATGCATGGCCTACAATGAAATAACCATATAATATTGTAGTACAATAAATAGGATACCCCGAATAAATAAAAAGAAAAATCTGCTGCATGAAAATAACAAATTTAAAAACCTTGCTATATAGCAACATTCATAGTCTCTGAAAGAACTTGTTTTTTGATTAACCACATAGTCATTGACTTTACCCACCCAACTTGCACGTACCAAACTAGTTCAATGTTGTGCAAAAAAGTAGATACATTAGTATACTAGGCTTCTCTGAGGATGCGGTTTCATACATGCATATGTTTTGGTATTACTTTTATGATCTATATTTTGGTAAAATAAATTAAATCACCTTGAATTGTGTATTATTTTAATGACATTTAATGAATTATCTCGCAAATGATGCTTTCTAAATGTGGAATTCAAATTAAATATTTGAAACTTATTATTAGTTCGTTTAATTTCTTTTATCGCAGTTTGAACTTTTCTTTAGTGTTTCAAACTGTTCTTGAAAAAAGGAATATTAGGGCCATCTTTTATAGGTAACTTATTTATCTTAGCTGCATCAAGAGTTACAAAAGAAAAATACTTCTTTTCCTTCCATGTATCTTTAGTTTGTCATGTTTTCATCTTCAGATCAACTCTTACCATGTTGGTATATCATCATATAAGTGCTAATAAGCCCTTTCGTGCAATTTTTTGAGTCCAATCTCAGTCATGACACTTTAGGTTGTTCTAAAAGAGTAACAAAAATACGTGTAACTAGTGGAGCCTTTTCTTCCCTTTAATTCTTAGTGTACTCTAAAGAGTCTAAACTGAGTAAACTCTAAACACATCTAACTATTTGAGAGAAGTATTTAGTATCACACAATTACTAAATAAAGGTGTTCATACCATTGATGTTGGAACAAAGCCAGATTTTGTTGCTCCAATGCCTTTGTTATGTACTCCATGCTACTGTGAACTGTGAAGCTTAGCCTTGAGCCTTAATTAAGGAGTTCGATTTAACCAGATAATCACCTAGACCAAAATTTCTGTGAGGCATTGGGACTTCTATATGCAACTTCATCATGAATGGACAGATTAAAATTAAATAGGGTCTAAAATTATCTCCAAAACTGTTTGCTTTACTTAAATAAAGAAATTTGGTTTACCTAAATAAAGAAAATGACCTAGCATACAGGAAAGCAGATAATACAGATGGAACCTATGATTCTCGGCTAAGTAACAATAAGGAAACATGGATGAGGGAAGAATGAAATAGGAGAGTTTGTGAAGAAAGAGCTGAAATGTGAAAGGTTGAGCGAAGAAGTGTAAAAAAGTATTGATGGTTACAAGTATGGGACGACTGCTATAATTTCTTTCCATACTATTTGTTTCATATATTTTCGCTGTTTAGAACGCCAAGTAAGTTATTGGCTGAGTAACTAGCGACTTTAAGTTTGTAATAGTATTAGAATCTAAATGATGGGCAGCAATAGCTCGGTGACAAGAATCATTACTTTATGCTCATAGAATCATAATAATCAGGTATGCCTTTTCTCATCAAAATAGATTGAGCTATGGATTAGATAGGTCTATGAGACGGTTTGTAATATCTTCCTGACAGATTTAGCTAGTCTAAGTCAGTGTTAAAAGACCAGGAGGGTCTTTGCGGTGGCACCAAAGAAGAAGAAGGATAATATCCTGTTCTACAGGGTGCTGCTAAGTCTTTCACTTAAAAAAAAAGCCACCTCATAAATGCCTTGAGGATCGTGTGTGAGGCATACAAGTCCATGAGGCATATATGAGCATATGACTTACCTTACTTGCGCCTTTTACACGAGGCATTTGCCGGTTACACTAATATCGACAGATGAGGCCATCCATAAAAATCATTATACAAATTTCAAACTTGTCATTCGTGTGACTGTATATGAATATATGTACATGTTTAGCAACTGTAAAATTGTTGAATAAAACATTATAGAGATCAGTAGGTTATTATAGATATATGCACCTTACATTGTCATTCAAGCATTAAATTATAAACTTATTTGTCATTCGCATGATTTGGATATGTTATAAATTTAAGGAAGTGTGTCCATCCAGTATCCGAGAGTCCATCGCATGTGTCACAAGTCATCTTCTATGAAGTATGCATGAATAAAGCCTTTATGTCCAATTACCTTTTTAGGGCTTACTAGATTCTCATATCTGAATCTTGCCCTGTACCATGACCTTTTTTTTTAATTTTTAATTTTAGCTTAGATTCCCTTCAACACTTGTTGTGTTTATCTCTGTGTTGTTTTCATCCTGCGACTTCCCTGTTGTTATCTTGTTGTAACCGAGGTCTGAAATATAGCTATACTGATACATGTTTCTCTATCATATCAAATTTTAAACATGCTGATCAGACTTGGCTGCAACCTATCAATAGCGTTGATGTTGGCCAGTAATGTCAAAGCATTTATATATTGGAGAAAACAAAATAAGAAATCAATGATTACAATGTTTCTGATTAAATTGGCTTATTTCATGTACCAACAAGTCTGATGAGAAATTGGCAAAACCACCTAACCTCCCGAGACCGATAAAGTAAAGGCAAACCAAAACTTGCAACTGACCCCGAGATCTCAATCTTAGTTACAACCCTTCTCTCACATTTTCCAGTTTTACATTCTTTAACTCTACGTACCTTACATTCTTTTACCTACCTTTCATGCAAGATTAGAATTGAAGAACTGTTCCTTTTTTATGTTTATCCTAACTTTTCTTTGTGATGGGTCTCCATATAAAAAAGGATAAGCATAACCTTTCTTAGATTCTCATACATTTCCTTTCATTTGACTGTTACTTGCCTTAATTTGACTGTTACTGTTTTTAACCTTAGTGTTATAACACACGGGCAAATAATCACAAGACACTGGACTCAATCCCTTTCTAAAGCTATTATCCTGTGTTCTTATGGTGAAATGTTGCTGATGTTCATTGCAGGATGATACAGTTAGAACCACTCCATTCCTTGAGTATCCTTCTCGTCCAGCAAATCATAATGCATTTGACAGTGGTGAACCAGTACGTTCTTCTGAAAGTCATCTTACTTTTCATAATGATACGGCTTCTCCAGGTGGGCTGCGACTGAGTAGAAATGCCCAGAATGTTGTTGGACTTCAAAAGAGGGCATCTCAAACTTTTGCGTCTGTTTTGGCTTCTTCTGTTTCAAAGAACAAGACACCTGATGCGCACCAAGTGGGAACGGCTTCTAGCCCTTCCCTCCCAAATGCAGGTGTGCAGCTGGGCATCAATGATCATCAAATTGACAATGGTTCACACTCGCCCAGTGGTGCAACATCTGACCGAGTTGACTCTACTGATCTTTTGGCTGCTTTATCACACATGAAACTGTCGGGCACTAATGCAGTGGATGTCAACGACATGTTACACTCAAATCGCAATCGAGAAATTGAGGCTCAGCAGAATTTTTTCCTTGACTTGAGAAGTTCTCAGAGCCATGTTAAGCAATGTTCATTCCCAAAAGATTTGGAGTCACGACATTCGAGTGTCTCCTCTATCTCAAAATCAGCAATATCCTCTTATCTTGATTCCTCCAACAGCAATATAGGCTCAGCAGACTTTAGCAACACAGTAATGAGGTCAAGTGCGCCAGTTGAACTTCACAGATCTCCTGTTAGTTCTAACTCATATCATCATCAGAAAGCTGCTACTACAAATGCAGCTGTTCCGAGCT
The DNA here is from genome assembly GCA_022839385.1 of Asparagus kiusianus. Classification (NCBI taxonomy): domain Eukaryota; kingdom Viridiplantae; phylum Streptophyta; class Magnoliopsida; order Asparagales; family Asparagaceae; genus Asparagus; species Asparagus kiusianus. Next base: position 676,744 of record BQKN01001078.1, on the reverse strand, counting down.
ATGGATTGAATGGTTACTCAACTAATCCAGTTTTATCACCAATGTTGGCGAATCATATTGGCACGGGAAATTTACCTCCTCTCTTTGAGAATGCTGCTGCCGCCTCTGCAATAGCTGCTTTGGGTGTGGATTCTGGGGTACTTGGCAGTTTAAATGTATCTACAGGAGTACATAATCCTACTCGTATTGGAAATCACTCGGCTGCTGCTCTCCAAATGCACCTCGCTCATATTCAGTACTTGAAGACAGCAGAAGCACAAGCTGCTGCCAACTTCGTTGATCCATCCATAGAGAGGGGCTACATGGGTGGTGCTTATCTGGACTTGTTAGGAATGCAGGAGGCCTACCTCGGTGGTTTGCTTCAACAGCAAAAGCAATATGGTGCTCCTTTCCTAAATAAATCTGGGCCTGCTAGTCCTGGTGGTTACTATGGCAATCCTGCTTTTGGCCTGAATATGTCATTTCCGGGAAGCCCTTTAGCAAAGTCTATTCCTTCTTCTCCATTTGGAGCTGCCAGTCCTGTAAGGCTTGCCGAACGTAACCTACGGTTTCATTCCGATGTGAATAGTTATGCAGGAGGTTTTCCATCCAGCCTGCTGGAGGAGTTCAAAAGCAGCAAGGCTAGGTCCTTTGAGCTTTCTGATATTGCAGGCAACGTTGTCAAATTCAGGTATGCATAATCATATAAGAGTATTTAACTTTATGACGCTGAATCCATATTCGTTACTGAACTCTAATGTATAGTTTACTATGCAAAGATTGAAGAGAAAAAATAGACATTCTGGAAATAGTTGTCCTTTATATTGCATTAATGATGTTTTTTTAGACCTCTTAGCTCCTGCCTCATTTCTTCAGTCCCTTCCCCTATGTATCTTCGAAGGCATTGTTGTTGGAGAAACCAGTGCTGTCAATGTGTGGAATATATGTATATTAAATGGATATAAAAGGAAAGCAAGGAATCGAGGCTTAAGAACAAAAAAGAAATTATCATAGTGCATTTAGCATATATTGCATTTCCACCTGCATCTGTCTTGGCTATCGAAGGATCTAAATGCCGGATGTCGGATACACGATGACTAGGGAAAAATCATATATGGGATAGCGAATATCGGACCGAGTAAATTGCAAGTGCCCTAGTTGATGAAAATATGCATGTCTCAAGCTTATAACAATGGCAGACTTATTTTAAAGGAATATTTTTTAGATATTGCCAACCTCAGAAAATTATAAAGCTAAGTTAAACTTGTTAATGGGGATCCAGACATAGTGGTACTTGAACTTTTAAGGAATGAACATAAATAATAAATAAAGAAATAAAGAACCATAATGCTCTTATAATCATGTTTCATGTTTGAGACCCGAAATATCATATCTGGAACATGTCGGGCAAAATGTTGGGTAAACAGGATATAGGCTGAATCTACTTTATGGAATTGTTCTGAATGCTCAAAAACATGTTTGACATTTTTGGACATGCCAGGAACACTTTGAAGTTAAACAATGCAGCTAAGTGATCTAGCATTGGCAATGCACTGTTGTACCATACTGTATCATGTTGGTTGATACTCATCCCCATGCTAGTGCACTGGTTAGGTAAGGTTAGAAACTGCTTTTTGTCTTGGGTACTATTTCACCGTCCTATTGGGTAATGAAGTTTCTCATTGATATCATTGGCAAGAAACTGCTGCATCAGACTTTATGCAGTCCTGAATGCAGAGTTGTGCCATGCCCTTATCTTTCTATAGCTGTTTCTCTCCATCATGCGGGGAGCATGATTTTTTTACTTCTGGATGTTGCTTTTTTTTTCTTTCCACTGTTTACTAAGCCTAGTTATATTCAAACGGTTTTGTACATTCAGTGCTGATCAGTATGGAAGCCGTTTTATACAACAAAAACTTGAGACAGCCACAACTGAAGAGAAAGACATGGTTTTTGAAGAGATAATGCCTCAAGCTCTTTCGTTAATGACTGATGTTTTTGGGAATTATGTGATCCAAAAGGTATTATATTGCAATTCTTTTTTGTTGACTGCCTGGTAACCTTTGAGGTTCATTCTAACATTCTTCATATTTCAGTTCTTTGAGCATGGAAGTGCATCTCAGATCAGGGAGTTGGCAAACCAGCTTAGTGGTCATGTATTGGCATTGAGCTTACAGATGTATGGCTGTCGTGTTATCCAGAAGGTACTTCTAACAGTGGTTTATGTATATTCAATATACTCTGATTGGTAGTAGTCGCATTTTGCTATCTATTAACTCCTTGAACGACACTAAGCCACAAAGATAGTCTAGTCTATCCAATGTGGCTCCATAGCCTTTTTTGCAGAAGTTGCTAGATTCTTGGAACCATTATGATAGTTTAGCTTATTTTTAAATATTCTCTCTTACTTTTAACGGATGGGTCCAGTGAAGTGTACAATGCCTGTGACGGGGCCTGCTCTGGGTTTGACAATGTTTTCAAGAAAACAATGGACTGCTGGTGACCGTTGAATGTTTGTAGGACTGTTATTAAGATGTTTAAAGCTTGCAGTTTGCTAATGGCCTGCAAGTATTATGGTATACAGATAACATATTGAACAAAAGTTAGAAAACACGAACCTTGAAAATGTCTGCATTTAGTTAAGAACCCCCCTCCCTCCCCCCACCCCCCTTTTTTTTGCGCTTGTTGAGAGTTAAGATGTAGGCTAATGTAACCCTAAATAAACATAACTTTGAGTTCTCCCAGAACATTTTCTAGGAATAGGTTTTTTATATCGTGAATTGGTTGACCACCCAAAGATATATCCTGATTCCTGCTGCATATGTGCTCCATGATTTTGCTTGAGCCAGAGAGCCCAAATCTTCAAGTGAGATGTAAGCCAACACGGTCATTGTGTCACTATCTAACCCTTCAAATCATTACAGTTGATAAGAGATGTATCTCTGACTGGAGATGTAGATGGAAGACTAATATGTATGTTGCACTTAAGTGTGGAGTGTGGACATTTATTCATCTGCTATCCCTTTCAGTCCGACGATAAATGAACTGATAATTGACTATATATATATATATAATTTCTAATTTGCAATTGAAGATGGTTCATGGAGGTTCTGTATGTGAAACCTTTGATGCAGGCACTTGAAGTTATCAATTTGGATCAGCAGACTAAGATGGTTGCGGAGCTTGATGGCCATATTATGCGTTGTGTACGTGATCAAAATGGGAACCATGTTATCCAGAAATGTATAGAATGCATCCCTGAGGACGCAATTCATTTTATCATTTCATCCTTCTATGATCATGTCGTAACATTATCGACTCATCCATATGGCTGTCGTGTCATACAGGTAAGTTTTGTTCTTAAACTGTGTATATGTCGTGTCATACAGGTAAGTTTTGTTCTTAAATTGTGTATATCTTCTATGGACATATGGCTGTTCCTTGGTCTTGTATGCTTCACTTTACTTTCTGGGTCTTATATGCTTCATTTTATGTTCAGTCACATGTAGTGGTTTTGTTGCCTATTACAGAGGGTATTGGAGCATTGCCATGATCCTGAAACACAGAAGATTGTAATGAATGAGATTATGCAATGTGTTTGCTTGCTGGCACAGGATCAATATGGAAATTATGTTGTCCAGGTTTGTGATTATTTGGAAACTCAGTTCATCTTTCTCGAAAGGCTCCTTCCTTGGCTTCTTTCTTCAGGAATGTTTTCTGGACTATTAGCATTTTGCTGTTCCATGATTACTGATTAACAAGCGTAATTTGTTTCTCCCCTACTTCGTATATGTGTGGATTTACTTTTATCTGCCCGGGTAGCCAACTGACATTAAAGTCTTGAGTCTTGTTTACATCCTCACTTATTATTGGCAGTTGTTGCTTAAACTGAATTGATTTGATCAGGATTATTTTTTTCTATAATTAGACATCATAGTTGAGTCATGAATTATATAGTTTCATAAAGTTGTTGCCTTGTTGAGTGAATCTTGCTTGGACATATACATATTAGAATGATTTCAGTAGAAATAGCTCCATGTGATGTCATATTGAGCACCTTCATCTAAGCATTGTAACTTGGCACAACCATCAGATACTTTTTCTGTAATGCACTCAGATTATAACCACATATTATTGGGGCTTTTGGTTTGATTTTAAAAGAATTAAGTGGCACATTCCACAAAGGATAACTTCTCTTTTCTTTTTCTTGCTAGGCCCAAGTTATTGCTATTATTAGTTGCCTTCTGCAATCTCTGAAATGAGGATTTGTGACAGTAAACTTGAGCACGTTCTGAGATTGATAATCTTACCATGTAGTGGTGAAAAGATTGAAGCAAGAGAATTAGGGGTAAACTTGAAGGAACATGAATTGAGCTAGTAAACATAAAAGATATCCTTATTTGATTTCATGGAATAAATGCAATGGATAGGTATTGAACTGTATTTTGAAGGAGCTCTATTGAAAAGAAGGTATACTAGCCATTTGGAGAAACTGGTATCACTACCCATCAGGGCCAGTGTGTGCTGTGATCCATAGTCGGCGAACATCCAAAAGAAACTATGTTCCAATGGTAAAGATGCACAGAATACATGAGCTTATTCATCTCGTATTCACTAGTAATCTTGAATTAAATATACGTAGTTAGGCTTTAGTATAATCCTTTTGCCACATTGTTTTTATTTTATACAAGCTATCCACTCGTCTTTTTACAGATTTCTCCTCTTGTCTGTCTTCTACAAAACTTAGATCTCTCTATAGCCAGTTTAATATTCTCGTAGTTCTAGCTGAATGACTGCTTCTTGGAATATACCGGTGTTCTTGTTGTCAATGCTTTAGAGCTATTATTATGCACATAATATATACGGTCTCATTAGTACCATGTTGTCATGTATTTGATTAATACTTTCTTATTGTCAAAAGGGTTAAAACATCCATACAACTTGAGCATGTATACTTTACAGTTTACACAATATGCCTTTATGGATCTCAGGTTTACTTGACTTTTACTGTGGCAGCATGTACTGGAGCATGGAGAACCTCATGAACGGTCTGAAATCATTAAGCAATTAGCTGGGCAGATAGTTCAGATGAGCCAACAGAAGTTTGCTTCAAATGTCGTTGAGAAGTGTCTGACATTTGGTGGTCCTGTTGAACGTCAAATATTGGTGAATGAGATGCTCGGTACCACTGATGAAAATGAGCCACTGCAGGTTTGTTATCTCCTCTAGTGAAAAAGGGAAACTAATCCTCTATAGGGTCCTTTATAGAAAATAATATATGAGGAGCTAGGGGATGAAGACCTCTGGCTTAGCCCGAATCATGATGCATACATAATTAGCTATTAGTGCAATCACTACTGCTTGCAAGTGTAGACTGCATGGGTAACAACTGCACTGATAGGACATTACTTGCTGAACTGATAGATAATAGTGTTATTTGTATCGAGACTTGTGCTAGGCCGGTTATCTCCGTCCCCTATTTCCCTGTATGATTTTCTATAGAGGGCCCTCTGTATGATTATTTTTTCAGTGAAAGGCATGACAACTAAATGAATAATTTAGTGAATTTGTTGGGCAAGATGATTAATGCTTTCTTACATTCTCTATTTGTGTTGGTTTAAGAACATATTGTTATTCTTTGGCTTATGCTCTATCTCTCACACAAGAAAATAGTCCTAAATCTTCATAAGGCTTTTGTCTACACATTTCATACAGTTAATGTAAGATATTTCATTTGTCATTCTCTATGCATTGAGGTCTAAATCTTCCTCTTACACATTTCTTTCCATCTTCTTGATTCTCGAGATATATTCCTAATATCACCATCTATAAACATTATTTTTGTTTAGTTAGTGCATTTTAGAACTTCTTAATTCTTGTAATACAACTTTGCTGACACATGACATTAGCTACTTTGGCAATTACATTAGCACCTCAATCGAGAAGCACATATCTGCTCAGAATGCTTTAAATGAACTACCATCATTTGTGGAGAGCTCAATTTCTTGGTTTGTAGGTTCCTGATTACCAACTTTAAATGCATTGCAAAAGCCTTACTTATGATGCTTGTTTATTCTCTAAATGGTTGTCAGGCAATGATGAAAGATCAGTTTGCAAACTATGTTGTACAGAAAGTCCTGGAGACCTGCAACGACCAGCAACGTGAGCTGATTCTTTCTCGTATAAAGGTTCATCTAAACGCACTGAAGAAATATACTTATGGAAAGCACATAGTTGCTCGTGTAGAGAAACTTGTAGCAGCTGGAGGTATGTAAATATAGTCTTCTCTCTCCTTTTGGTATTTATCTCAGTAAATTACTAAATTCAGTAGTTCTATGTCTCCCCTTGAGAGGGTGTTTGGTAACCAGAAAGTAAATGAGAAATGGCTCCCCTTTCTATTTTTCACTAGTATTTCTTGTGCACGCTTTGTGCAAGTGGGGTGTTAAAGATAGTGGTGGTTAATAGGGGTAGTTATGGAGAACACGGGATGGATGGAGTTAAAAGTAATAGTCTTTCGAGTTTTCCAAGCTTACCTTTTCATGATTCTTGATTCTTAAACTATGTGTAAATTATGAGGACATTTTATGTAATTATTAGAATTTGTGACTCACATCGGGGTAGAACACCAAAAAAAAAAGATTTTTCTTAAATAGTAGTAATATATAATATATGTTTGTCAAATGAAAACTGATTGGACAGTAATTGGAAACTTTAGGGTGTCATATCATTATCGTAATCTTTCACTTTCTCCATATCTTTAGAAAGTGGATGGAAAGTGAATTGGGTCGGAGAAAGAAATTAACTTATATTCTCATTCCTACCATTTCATGGTAAGCGTTTAGCCTACATTCACTTTCCATGGAGACCGAACAAGCCATAAAAAAGGTAAATGTCAACTCGACTGTCACCTTACCTTCCTTATACTTCTCGCTTACTTCTTGGTTCCCAAACCCCTCCTAATGCTAAAGTTAATTGAGAATTATCCATAGAAGTTCGCTCCATTTATGTTATGTTTAATTGAAATAAGGTCTTGATTTTTGCAGAGAGAAGAATCGGACTTCAGCCCCCATATTCCTATTAGATGGTCTAGGAAAGTTGTACAGTAACCGAAGGCAGTGAGAGGGCGTTCTTCTATCTATCTGTCTACCTATATATCTATAGTATCTATGTTAGTTAAAGTAGAAGCTAATCCAATAAAAATGTAAGCCTGTATTGAGAATTGTACATTTTTAGTTGAAGGCTATAGCAAATATTGACAAAGCTACAGGGAGAATGCAGCATCACATATGGGTGTAAAGGAACGGTAAAGAAAAGATCCTGAGGCAAATGGGGACTGTATAAATGTTGCAGTATCGAAAGGGGTCTGTTGTTTAGAAGCGTCGAGGGTTTAATGTTCTCGTAGAGATATTGGATGTTACAAACCTATATACAGTTTTTTTTTGTTTTTGTTTTTTGGTTCAGTTTAATCTATTTAGTTTAAGGTATGCATCGTCATGTATATGGGCTTTCTTTGGACCGTTAAGATATTGGAGGTTTTGTACGATTTCCTAAATTTAGGAGGGTGTTATATGATTTACTAGCTTCAGGGGTTTGTTGCCAAATCCCCTTTAAAGTTGAAGGTGGATTTGTGAAGCTTACTACCTTGGGCGTTCACAATAATTTTGATGCCTTTAGAATGCTAACGAGTTCTTTTGACCCCTGAAATTTGAAGTCTGTTTACTGCAAAGCTTCTCTCTTTCTTACGTTCTGATTTTTCCCCCCCCTCGGATGAAACCATGTATACTTATTTATAGCGACTGTTTTATTTTCCCATTGACTTCTTTAATGAGAGCATCCGAGTTGTTATGTTTCCCGTTTTAATGATTATTCGGTATCTAATCCTGGAAGCATGAATGAGTACGTAGTAGTAGAAAACTACTTGAAATATATGATACTATGTTTCTCATCTACATGCGTACGTTCATACATAATTTTAAGAGAGGTCATAAATCTTAAAGACAAAGATAGATGAGCTAGAACGTTTAAAACATGATTGGAGCAGTTCCTTTCATGATAATCAAAGCAGCGTCTTGTTTATCTCATCATGTACTTTTCTTCAAGTATAGTAAAGGCAAAGACACAAAAACAAATGTAATCTTGGATAATACACAATAAATCAAATTACAGAGGGAGATCAAGCCCCTTGCCAACATCCACACCAATCATCTGAAGTATACCTTTGTGAAATACCTGAAACAAGAAAAGAAAATAAATAAATAAATAAGCATGAAAAACATCAGCTTAAAATAAAATAAAATAAAATAAAAAAACAGAAAATGAACTCACCAACTCAACGATGAAAGTTCCGATGAGACCCATCATGCAAGCTCTAGAGTTCCAAACCTCTGCGGTCCTCGTGAACCCAAGGAAAGGCTCTGAGAGCTTTGGCTCCACTTTGGGCACCTCCACCTTTGAAAAATTCGAACACTACCCTTAATAATTTTATATACGTAATAATACACGTCACGATAATGCACTTACAAATTTCTACTGCTCCTAATCAAAATACCGTTAATTAATTAGCTCTAAATATATATATGGGAGATTTTAACTTACTCCTCGAGGAAGCTTTGCAGCTCTGACGGTGAAAGTGCTTGGCTTTGACAAGCTGAGAGCTGCAAGATTTGGTTCGGGTTTGAGGCTTCTGTGAAGGGGTTTTGGTGAGAGCTGGGAAGGGGATGAGATGCTCGTTAGGGCTGGAGTCGCTGCCATTTTCTCTCCCTCTTCTTTGTCTGCGGAAGTGCTTCGCTCCTGTTAATCTTCTGGCGCGCTGACCCTGGCCATTGGTTTGGTCATCTTATCTTCGAGGAGAATTTTGTCTATAGCCCCTCCCTTTTGTCTCGACTTCTTGAAAAGCCCTCGTGTACTGGTGTTGGACTGGGGGGGAAAGGACAAATTTTGAAAATCTGTCCATTTACAAAATTTTTTTTGCAGTAATTATACCAGAGGTTCAAAGCTATATTTAACTCTTGTGACAGTTAGAATTATGAAACTTTGCATTATAAATGATTATTTATTTGAAACATACTTTCACTAAATTATTTGTTTCATTAAAAATATCAATAGTGTCAAGGGAATGAATGAACTCAAATAAACTGTAAAGTGCTTCATTATCGGTTTTTTTTTTTTTTTGCATTTTTTTAAAGAAAATACCTGCTTCTAAGGTTTTTTCATATAAAATTTGATACTCATATTTTTATTTTGTTTCATCATTATCATAAAAAAGGGATAAATCATGTAAAAGGCAAAGCTGAAAATTAGAAAATGGAGAAAATTGTTCGCGCACCGATTACTTCCAATGCCAACGTCAACAAGCCAAAAACTAGAGGATTAATTTGAGCTTTTTTGGATACGGATATATAAACTGTTTGTGATCAAAAGTCAGTGATATTTTCACTATATTTTTGACATTAAATAGTATATTTAAATACATTCATCAGAGGCCAACAACCGTTAGCCCAAAAAAAAAAAAGCCCCATACCAATCTCTTAGGGGACAAATTTTCAAAACCATCCGGTTTTGAAATTTATTCCTAAAAAAAGACACATTTCAACCTTAATTTCAAAAACAGACCTAGTTGGATGAAACTGAGTCTGTTTTTGAAAAAAAAATTTCCAAACTTCACGGGAGTTGAACTCCCGTGAAGTTTGGAAATTTTTTTTTTAAAAACCGACCCAGTTTCAACCAACTGGGTCGGTTTTTAAAATTAAGGTTGAAATATATCGTTTTTTATAAATAAATTTCAAAAGTGGATGGTTTTGAAAATTTGTCCATCTCTTAGGTGGGCTACAGCCGCTACACGGAGTGATTGAACCGCCGAATTCAAGCCAACCCCTACGCACGTGTCATCCTGATTTCGCACGTGTACCAAAAGCAGCAAAGCACGTGTTTCAAGAAATCGGGAGGTGGCGCGAAAGCCTCGCTAACTTCTTCGGCCCACCATGTTCCTCTCTCGAGCCACAAAAAGGAAGGCCTTTCCTTGCTAGTTTAAAGCCCGATGCAAATAATTCGAAATTAATTATTTTGGTAAAACAAAAAGGGAAATTAAGAAGAAAAAGAAGAAGAAGAATGCAGGCTACAAGGGTTCATAAAGAAGAGGCAGTTGATAGAGAGGGGCTCAAATATGTTGAGAACCCCGCTGGTGAAAAACTTCTTCTATCTGGTGATTATTATTATTTTTAATTAGTTTTTCTTAGCTTTTTCTATGTTTCGGCAAAGTAATTGAGAATGGTTGAGGAGTTGATTGATGTGGAGTAATTATCCGGAACAATTAAAATAATTTGTATATGAGTTAAAAAAAGCAAGATGTAGGTGAGATGGTAACCAGTATGACAAATTTAGGAATCGAATTGTCTACATTTTCGCTAAACTTGCACATTTTGGTAGGAAAGTGTGACAACATGTTCTTGTTTATCTCTCGATATCAAGCTATGACAATGTATTTTTTTGTATTATGCTCTATACTTTTATAATAATTGTCGTAGGACTTAAACTCTAAAGTTGCGGTGAGGGTTAAGGGCCAAAATTACGTAGACTTTAACATTCTCATGTAGCTCACGTACGTTGAGGGATCTTTCATGGGGCGAAACATGGACTCATAAAGCAATATCTTTTTATTTATTTATTTAAGTATGCTCCCTAAATTCATGACCAGTAAGATTAGTAAGATTTGCAAGTTGCTGTGATACCTTGTTAGAGGACCCTACCATTGCACATACCTCTTACACATAAGTCAATAAATTGAAGAAGGTCCTCAAGCAAATATGGATTTCAAATATTTACATTAAAATGCAAATGATCTAATCTTCACCAATTTGCTACTCACCTTGATATACACACATGAAGGTGGGGAGGCAGCACAAACACGTTGGCCAGCGCCTACGGCTCCCATCATCAAGTCCTCAAGCCACGAAACTAACCACAGTCACATCCACGAGCATGAGCACGAGCACGAACACGACCATCACTACAATGAGCTTGAACATCACCACAAAAAGTCGGTTCTAGCGAAGGTGAAAGAAAAGGCGAAGAAATGGAAGCAAGTGCTTACCAAGAAGAAACATGGTCACGAAGGCGAAGGAAACATGACTCCAATGAGTCCAATCAACTTGGATGTAGATGACGAGGGCATAGACCAAGACCCCGAGTACTACGGCGCTCCAAGTAATCATCTATACTCATTTATTAATGTCTACGTGTATGTTAATAGGGGCATTTGTGGATGCACCTCCTCAATTCATCCCTATTCCATTTTATTAGCACATATCATTAAAAACATAGGAACGTCCTTGGCAAATGTCTAATTCTAACCATAATGTGATTACCACTGAAAGAGATTGAAAACTCTCAAAAAAGTAACCTCGTCTGAAAGCCGAGGATGTAAATGATAATTAAATAAAGGTTTACAAATAACCCCCTTATCTATGCATTCAGTAGTAGATAACCTACTTCAACTTATTTATTAGCGCTTAGCTCCTCTCAGTACGTTTGGAAGAGGGGTGTCACATGCAATTCTCTTGTCAGAAATGGCAATCCTGGGATCCTAAGGGCTAATAAGGGGGTTATCTGCTAATGAGAGTACATATGAAGGGGTTATCTGCAATTTACCGTAAAATAGCGTAGGGGCGATAAGTAACTATGTCCTGTAGTAGGGGTGATACATCTGCAAATAATCCTAGATTACACTATCCATGCATTCAAAATCTTCTATTTTCTATACATTGATACATAACTCGCAGACATGCACGGAACATACACAATCACGAAATTTATGATTTGACACAAAATTTCTGAAACCAGTGTACGAGTCCGAGACTGCACCTAAGATGTATAAGGAGCGAGCCCAGCGGCTTCAAGCATCAACTCCAAGTCCTAGAACACCAACACCAGTCCTTGATCACTCTCCAAAACCTGTCCTCAATCATTGTCCAGTGATCGATCTTCGCCCTACCACTCTCGTCGAGGCTCCTCCAACCGCACATTCTCAAGAACCAAACTCGACATTTCATCATTCTGAAGCCACCAGCGAACCAAAGCTACATCACCTTGACTCATTTAAGGAATCATCAATGGAACTCAATTCTATGTTTCCTGCAAATTCACATACACTGGCGACAGAGACCAAAGTGAAAGAGGAAGAGACCGATAATGTAAAAATTAGCAGCAAAACACTGTCACGGACTGTAACAGAAATTTTAGCACCGGCATATAATGCAGTATCGGATGCTACCAGTAAAATTGCTGCAACAATACAGAGCCCAGTAGATGAGACAGGAGCAAAGATGATGTGGGATAAAGGCATATCGGTAAAAGAGTATTTATTGCAAAAATTGGAGCCTGGTGAAGAAGAGAGAGCTCTTTCTGAGGTTATCACCGAAGCCATCAGTCCGAAAAAATTAGAAGGAGAGGAACTGAGCGTTGTTGAGAAAGTAAAGGGCGCTGTGTCTTCGCTCCTTGGAAAAGAAGAGCAGCAAATGGAGAATCAAGAAGTCAAAATTCATCGAACGTCAAGGCCTCTCTTTAAACAAAGTGAGGACGGGTCGATTCTATCGCCTAAAGACTTATACCAGCAAGCTTCAATGGCTAGAGATGGTCACGGAATTTTGAGCACGGGAAATGCACATGCTCATAAAGTTTCTATACTAGAGCCGAAGCATGGTCGTGGAGATTCATCGCCTCTTCCAGTCTCGACAAATCCTTCCGTGGTGCTTCCAGTGTCAAAAAATTCATCAACCATGTCAATGTCTATGAATCAGCCAGCAGTTTCGGTGTCAACTGTTTTGGTCTCTACGAACCCTCATGCAGGTAAACATATTTTACAACTTACTTGATGCTCAATATGGTTTCAACATATAAATAATCTTCACTCAAAACTTAGGCAAAAAATGCAAACCAATATGGATTCAGTGGACATATCCCCATCCTATCCGATCGGATATATATACAGCTGTGTATCCTGTCAGATACGGATATGGGTATTAAGTATTATATGGGTATTAAGTATTAATACCCCGCCGAATTTGGAATCTTATATCTTTGGTTGGGCATGGATACAGATAACAAGATCCAGATATTTAAATTAATTTGGAAACAGATATATTTTGCTGATTTAGGGTTCTTACATAGATGTGATGCACACATGTTGCAGGCGCTGATTTGAAAATTTTTATTGCATTTGGAAAATTTTTGTATCGCGTCCTATGTACACTTTCGAGCCTTACGCGTTTCCCTTGTATCTGAGATACATTCTTATTTGTTTTCCTCTCATCAGACCAACATTTGTATCTGATTTTAGCGAATATGGCTATAGGTTTTTCTTGTTAAATAGTGATATTCCACTGCAGATGTAGTTATTCATATAATTTTGAGCAAAATAGTAACGTTTCTTAAGCTTTTTCTTCCATTCTTTGTTGCAGAAGTTGAAGAAGCAAATGGAAGGAGACTCCAACCAAACTGAAGACAAGTAAAGATAAAAGACATTCTTCTAGACCTCTGAATGGTGCTAATAGCGGTCAGGCTCAGCATTAGAATAGAATGGATGCAGCAACCTATCCAAGCTTAAGCTTCAGCCTGCCGTCTTGCTTCATCTACAATTTCCTTTCGTCAAGTTTGTTTGTATATGTTTGGTGCAGGATATGTTGGCTTTTTTAATTCCAGCTACGATATTGTAATTGGGTTTTACATAGATCGATGGATACATCATTTTGAATAACACAGGGGAAAAAATAACAGTGTATAAAGTTAAAACCTATGTATACTTCATTTATACCAACCAATCCTTGCTCCATATTATAGTTGGAGAATAGTTAGTGCTTGTGCCTTTCATGTCGACAAATACTAAGCATCAAATCCATTGGTGCAGATTTATCTAATGTTTATCTTCATGTTTTCGGAGTAGTTATCTGTAGAATGCCGGCCAAAGCTTATTGATTCCACATGTGCAAGTAACCAACCTCCACCTGAACAATATATTAAACTAAAACATGATATGTATGTATAAAACTATGCTCATGCGTGTGTGGAGACCAATGAGACTAATGGCAGAGGAAAGCAAGAAGGTTTCTGGTCCTCAAGATCAAGAAGTCGTCAATCCAGGAGGTAACTCAATCATTCGATCTATGCATGAACCTTTAATAACCCTATTCTTTTAATTTGGTTTTTTCTTAATATTTTTTTTAAAAAAAAAGTGTAATCTGAGGGTGCTCCATTAGAAAGAAGTCAACGAAACAAATATGAAATACAAGTTATAATTTCGAAGATAAAACCTACTTTACGATTCTTTGCTCAATTAATCATGAGCATATTTGTATCCGTATTCGTGACCGAGAAACGTATACGTTTATAATAAGTGCCGTATCCGATTTATATCTGACTAGTGTGCACCCCCTCAGAATCAGCCAGCATCCAGGACGCCATATTGGTCGGCGGCGAGCCGATGGGGAATTCTACTCCTCCGTCGAAGTCTTCGTGGCCGGAGGTGGTGGGGCTCACCGCCGGAGATGCGGAGAAGAAGATAAAGGAGGACATGCCGGATGCCCGTGTTCAGATCGTGCCGCCGGACCATTTTGTTACTATGGATTTCAGGTCAGACCGCGTCCGGCTGTACCTTGATTCTGATGGCTCGGTTGCGAGGCCGGCAACTGTTGGATAATATATGCAAATTTCTGAGAAGTTCATGGTTTAAAGTGGAGATCGAGGTTGTGGATGAAATAATTTGAATTTTGTGCGCGTGCATGTGATATTATTATTATTATTATTTTGAATTTGGCATGTTGTACGGTTGTGGATACGAAACTTGCTTAAATTCATGGTTGTCAGATATATATTTCACAAAAGCATGTATTATTCTAGGAACATGGTTATTCTTATTTATTTGTATGGAATGCACCTCCAATGCCTATAAGAGTCTATGCCACGTATTGAAATATTAAACAATTCTTTTGATAAAGCCCCCAAATCTAGCGTTTATTTGCAGAAACACGCATCAATGGGGTAGCTAATCACAACATGAAATAACAAGAAAGAAGAAAGAAGAAAACCACAAGGGAGATTCAAGCACAAAACGTATGCTATATTAAATGTTGGGGGTGGCAAATGGGTCAGTCCGGGTCAATTTTCACACGACCCAACCTGACCTGTTTAATAAATGGGTCATGGTTATCCGACCCGTTTATTAAATGAGTTACCCATCCAGGCCCTAATTATCCGAATAACTCATATATTGCTATTAATCATGCTAGTGTGCACCTCGTGTAAAACACGACCCTCTATTTTTTATACACTGCATTTTGAACTTATCTCCCTCTAAGTTTCAATACATTTGATTTAATTATTACATGCTTAAAATTAAAAATCATATCTACTTCTCTATACTTAAAAAAGATCCAAGTTTTAATGCATTTAATTTAGAAATCACATCTACTCCTCTATACTTAAAAAAAATCCAAATTTTAATACATTTAATTTACTTTACTGTTTATGATACAGTAAATACTATAGCATGAAAATTAGCATGTCTGATTAGTACAAGTAATTATTGTCGTATGAACAGTAACCTCGAGTGCAAATGAACTAACTGTAGCATAAACAATAATTCTTGATTAACTAACTGTAGCATAAACAGTAATTCTTGTAGCATTTATTATAGTATGAATATTAATTCTTTTGATTCTCCTTTTAAGTATAGAGGAGTAGGTATGTATGCAATTTTTCTGTTGCTAGAAGGTCAATATGAAATTGATAGAACTCTTATTGGGAAGTCATATGTGAGCCAAAAGTTGATGGCACCATGAATCAGGTTCACATATTAAACAGGCTTATAACAAAAACCTTGAAGTTGTGAGCATTTTTTTTTATTATGACAATTGAGATGCAGGAAGGATAATTCAACTGGAAAATCATTCGTGAACTCAAGCCATGGTTAAGGAGTAGGTATTTTCTGTATCTATAAGTCCGTTAAATCTTTAATATAAATTAGTACCTCAAATCATTGGAATTGCTATTTTATTAAGTCCCTAAATTCTTAATTTATTCCAAAAGTAATCCCTCAATCAATGAAATTACAATCAAGCCCCCAATTCTAATAAACTGTGTTAAAATTGACCCTCCAATCAACATAAGAAGTAGAAAGATTAAATGAGATCTTTAAGAATAAACCCTAATATAATCTACCTCACCGTCCAAATCTAACACCCTAGAGATTAGATGAGATCTCCAAGCAGAGGTTCAGGCGACCCTTTTAGAGAGAGAGAGAGAGAGAGAGAGAGTAGCAAACAGGGTGACGGTTGAAGATGCAGAAAGATGGTTAATCGCAGAATGAATGAAATGATTTACAGCAGGTTACCCGTTTAACAATAAACAGGTCAATATATGGGTACACAGGTGACTCAGGGTTGACCCGAATTGATCCGTTTACTTAATGAGTAGTTCAGGGCAACCCATATAAAACCCGAACCCATATATACCAACCCATATCCATTAATATAGGGCAAGGGTCAGGCCGGCTAAACCGGCCTGGTCAAAAATTACCACCCCTGATATATAAATATAGAAATGTTGCTTCCATTGTATCGCGGGCCTCACACAAAACTTACATGACTAGCAAACACTAATGTTCGATTCATGCAGTATATGAATACCACAGAGCATCTGATTTTCGTAAAAAAAAAATAATCTTCTTAGTCAGCAAAAAAGAATCAATAAAATGCTACATACCAAGAATTTCATGAACAGTCATTCAATAGACAAAGCCCAGATAAATATTCTTATCAGAATAATTTAAAAGCAGAATAATTTTCAGAGGGAAGTACCTCTACAGATTTTCTCAGGCTGAAATAAATAATTGGTGCAGTTGTATTACTTATGCAGGAAAAAAGATGTACAGCACCGGATAAACTTAGCAGCATCATTATAACGAACATCACTGCCCCAGACCATCCATTTGGTAATCGGGCATCCTTTTGTACAACCAACTCTGCAGCAGCGACTCGAGGCTCTTCAAATCACAGTAGGAAAAATTACTTGGGCGGATCAACTCCCCGATCAGAATTTAAAAGTCGAACTCCCCATTAGCCTGAAATGAATGTGTGATTAGTTACGGGAGAAGAACAGGACTAGAACGGAGGTTTTATTAAACATCTCTTTTTTTGCGCTGATAATACCAATTTTTTTAAGAGAAACGTTAAGCCAAAATAATGCTCCCAAGAGAAGTTTCAGAGTCCACTTGTATGGGTAGAGATGGAACTAAAGATAAGCGACGGGGGGAGAAGTTCAGATGTCAAAGTGCTAACTTAGTTCATGTACATAGTGTCCAAGCCTGCATGCCATAATCAATGACACCAAAAGAGTATACTTATCTGCATGTTTGTGTTCCTTCATAACTTCACAGGTCGCCCTTCCTGAAATTCCTTTCCCAAAGGCGTTTTGCATGATTCTTTCCTCAAAGAGTAACAATCACAATCTTTTGATTCATGGAAATTTCTATAGCCTCTTCGCTCATATATGTCCCATGCAGCCCACCCACCCCCCCCCCCCCCCCCCAAAAAAAAAAAACAAACAAACAAACAAACAAACAAAAAAAGTGATACAATTCATTAAATACCATACCTTCCTATCTCACATGACGTGTGACTATTCATTGCCTCGAGCAAGAACTTCCTAGAAGGCTATGGGTTCTGAAATTGCCCCACTCCAAAATGTTCAATTGAATGTTTCACATTTTTTCCCAAAAAAATGCTAGCTCAATTCTATATTTCAAAATTTCTTTTTAAAAAATGCTGGCTGTGGTTAATACTTAATCATTGCGTAGTGAATACTCTGTTAGCTCATATCCAGTGTGGTATGGAGTTTGAGTGTTAGATAATCTTTGGAGTAATTATATACGGTAGACCCTCTTAACTCATATTTCTTTCATTTCAATTTGGGCGAGGTGTTAAGGTTTTCCTAGTCAAAAAAGTAAAGCCTAACGAGAGCCAAATTAAAAAGGACAAAAAAATTTCTACAAAATTTTTTCATGTGATGAGAAAAACATGCACACACCAAACTGATAATTACCAGTACAAAACTCAAAAACAATAGAAAAATTCTAGCTAATTGGGAAAGCAGATCAAGCCCAAAAGTTGGGAGAGAAGAATAACTTAGAAACACAGGCATATTTATCATCTAATTATGAAGAATAACGGGACTTCTTTAGTGATCGTAACCTTCTACATACCTTATTGAAAAGAATATCACGACTATTGAGATGCATTATCCCATCCTTGAGAGTGCACTTCCACCGGCTTTTTGTTCGTGATACCTATTCCCATTTGAGATTTGAGGTAGTCAACACGATGTAGAAACTACTTTATATCAAAACACCATCTTTGGTGCATGACACAATAATTACCTTATCAAACTGTGCAAGAACTAGATGTTGAGTATGGGGCTCTTCCTCTCCTTGATCGAAATCATCCAAATCGTCGTCGTCGTCGTCATCTTCATTTAATGGAGGTTCATCATCATCTGCAGCTTCACCTTTGGATGCTTTTGGTGTACTAACAGAGGGCGTTGGAGCTCTTAGTTCACCTAGTAAAGAAACAATAAATAGAAAAACATCAAGATCCAGCGAGTTCCTAAAATAGTATCTACCAAGATGAAACAACCAATTTTTGACAGGAAAGTTAATAAATAATTAAACAACTTACCATGGTCAGCAGGTGTATTGCTATTATAGTCTTCATTGGCAACTCCTTGGAAAGGAAACAACTTTGTGGAGAAAAACGGAAAAAAATATGTAAAATAAGAACAATAAAAATAAAAATAAAAGCTGTAAATATAAACTCATTAGTGTTGGTTAAATACTTCGTCATATTCATCATGGATTCCATCTTGCTGAGGGAGTAGTGGAGCCACTCTTGCTTCCTGTGAGAGTGTTCCACTCAGTGCAGCTTCTTTGCTATGTCGGGTTGATGAACTTTGGAACTGGCTCGCCTGGAGGAAAGAAAAGGGAAATGGTATCAAGTGTCAACAATATGCTAGACAAGAGCCTTAACGTCAGTTTAAATGCTTCTAGTCATCTTTCACATACAAGAGAAACGTGCACTTTCAAAAATATCCGGTACGGTCTTCTAAGCAAGGTATTAAATATCGGATATCAGGAAAATATTAGGGAAATATCAGATGACCAGAACTCATAGCGGATAGTGGATATGCAGTAAATATTGGGAATATGCGGTAAATATCGGAATGCCATAATGGGTGTTTGCATATATAGAATAATGCACTAAAATGTAACTTCAATATACTTAATTAAATCTAAGCATACAAAATATAATTAATATATGTTTAGGATCAATGATCACTAATCAACCTTATAAAACATACAAAAGTACAAATCAACGTTGCAACATTTTTTCTGGCTTTTTATGCCAAAATGTCATTTGATATGGTAGGAAAATCATAATATCCTGCCTAAAAATTGCCAAATATGTGTATTATTTTGCGACAAGCCATATAAAAGGACATCGACCAACAGATCAGCTGATATATCGACGATATTGAGGATATATCGCCCAAAATAGCCAAAAAGCGGTAAATGATATTTTTCGACCATATCAGTTGCCGCACGCCCTATAAAAGGTTATACCGGGCGACATATCGGACCATGTCAAGGATATTTAAAACAATGCCTCTAAGAACAAGTAAATGCCTCTAAACTAGATATGGAAAGATATATATGGTGTCTAAAATGAATTCCACCTTATTCTGGTTAGATTGTGAGCCAGACTTAAGAAAATAACGATGCCAGCCCAACCACACATCTTCATTCTGTA
This sequence comes from Asparagus kiusianus, assembly GCA_022839385.1. NCBI lineage: Eukaryota > Viridiplantae > Streptophyta > Magnoliopsida > Asparagales > Asparagaceae > Asparagus > Asparagus kiusianus. Next base: position 656,915 of record BQKN01001078.1, on the reverse strand, counting down.
ATTATTTTCTATCCGAGATAGCTTGTGGAGCAGAATCATAAGGAAACATATGTTGGAATTTACTGGTTTCATTGATAGCCAATTAATTTTCTAAATGATGTTTCATCAGTTTTTAGATGATTTACGATAGGTTTTAGTTACCTCCTCCAGAATCATCCTTGGCTTTTATAGTTAAATTTTCTCTTAACGTTTCATTCTCGCATTGTAAATATATTTACAGCTCTTGCCAGCAAACAAAACAGAACAACTATTTCCATCAGCTTTTAGCATGAAATTATGATTTACAACATTGATGACACTTACCCCTAGTATCACCAATTGTAAATAGAAACCCTGTAGTTTTATTTGTAGTGAATAGAGCCCCTGTAGTATTGACCCAGGTGCAATACACCATGTGCGATACACTCCCTTAGTGAGCTTTTCGACTCTTTTAAAGTATACAAATTTAGCAATTGAGGGTCTATCCTCACCAATAGAACTGTACGGGGTCTACCCGCCTCTTCAAACCTTTTCAACAATTTCTGGAGTTACAAATAAAAAAACGGTTCACTCGGGCAGTCTATTCGCAAAAAATAGAACTACAATGGGTCTATTCGCAATTGGGTGATACAACAGGGGGTCTGTTCTCAATTAACCCTAATGGAAAATGCTTGACAAGTGCACTACTATATTAGAGGCAGAGAAAAATAGAAGTTAACACATCATCTATTATCTCTAAAGCCTTATTAGAAATAGAAAAATAAAAGACAAGCCTTCAGAAGTCAATCATGTGAACTACCAATATTAGAAACTAGTAGCAACACTTCAAAACTCAGTATGTACAGAACAAGCGAGCAATAATGCGCCCATTACCTTCAGCAAAAATAGTTCCAAACTGAAATTATATATCTTCTATTCGTGCGGGTGTTTTACCATAACCAACTTTGAATTTCTAAAATCAGAAAATGCCAACCACACGCACCTTGTTTATCTAAACTGATTATTAAATGAAATTATACACAGAAGAGGTCTCCACAAGTCCATATGTTCATGTGTCTCTCCATAAATAGCAAAATATAAATGGCACAATATAGTTTAGCTTGAATCTCAATCAACTAGGAACAAATGACATAAGATTAAAGCTTATAGCAAATTCAGGTGTCAGATCAGAGGTGGGCTGACCTGATGATTGCCTGATTAACCAACTTCAGGAGAACTGATAAATCTTACAGAACTAAAGTACAATATGTTTCTAGAACCAATAGATTGATTAATTACAGGAGTCAAGGGTTTCTATACGTAATGAAAGACCAACTGGATTTTGGACAGCATGGTCATGGTATGAATGTCACAATGAATGTCAGTCAGCTAGAATGGGTGTCGACATAGCTAAGACAAATTCATGCATTATGTCCCATATATTCTATATTCACCAGATGCTTCTCGTTACTCATTTTAATGTAATCGCGTAAAGCTTAGGCATTATCTTGATATCCTTGACAATGATCATAACGGTGATTTCATAGTTAAGGCAAGTGGACAAGAAGATTAAAACAAGCTTGATAATGGCATCATAGATAGAAAAATAGCAACGTAAGATTCTTAAAACTATATATCTTAAAACCCAATATGGTTGCAGAAATACTGAAAAACATGCCCTTGTTAGCAAAATTTCTGCAACTTGAGCCTAAATACCATGGTTAAAAAAGGATGAACTCCAAACAGTAAAGATATTCACAAGAAATTATATAACACGGACTAGCTTAAGTAGCTGGAGAGAATGTGATATCAATAACAAAGAACAACTGAAACATTGGGGAAATGACATATACAAAAGCAGAAACGGTTGCATTTCTAAATTCCACTAGATTTCAGCACCTCAGGAAGTAAAAACTCAATTGCCACATCTCCACTTCCATCTTGCTGTGGCATATGACCACCAGATGTTAAAGAAGCATAATCATCTCGTTTGCGCTTCCCAGATTGCAAGGTGAAGAAATCCTGAACATGAAACCTAGAGTTAGAACCATTTAAGGTTTACCAAACATTTCTTACCATATGAGAATATAATACCAACTGGCAAGAAAATAGGAACTAGCGCACAGAAAAGTAAACACCGTGAACAGTTATCTTCACATTATATCACAGTTCATTCCTAATTCACAACGAAAGATCATCTAAACAGTTTTCTATATAGCCCTCAAGGCCTAGTTCAAGCGTTCAAGGATTTGGGTGGGGATTGGTTGTAGTGGGTTTAACTTCAAGTCCTAGTTACGAATATCAAACCACATGTTCTCCAAAGTAGTATACCTGAGTTGCTGCCTGATGGGAAGCTCCTCTATCCACCTCTTCACGTCCTTCCTCGTAGGCTGAAAAAAGGGAACAAAGTATATGAAACGATGTTCATTACAAATAGCAACCATCCACTAAATCGCGTATTATTAACAAGATATACCAAAGGCTAACTCCAATTTTCTACTTTCTTTAACATACCAACATTAACGTCCACACCCAAAGGACGTTGAGTCATCCACGGAGAAGGGGGTTGCTGCATAATAAAGAAGAAAAGGAAGGTAAACGAGACCCATTTATAGTTACCCATGCAACCAACTGAAATCAACCATAACAGTTCATCCAACCTCCCATTAAATGTACACTATTTAGAAATCAGCAGAAAGAGAAATAAACAATACCATATAAGGACTGGGTCTTCCACCTTTCACGTCAAGACCATTCCTGACATCGCTAATTGGACTTGGGGCATAATCAGATGGACCTGTGGGGATGTTATACATTCCTTGATCACCTGTTCCAGGCAATGGAGTCGGGATTGGGGTCTGCAATGGTGTCTGCAACAAAATTAAAGAATTAAAGCAAGCCCAGTACTGATAATTCAACTAAACGGACCTCTTCTGTCAAAGAAACTTACTGGTGGAAACAGCATTTCTGCTGTCGGAGTCTCATACTCCTCAATCGGGCCTTCATATGGAACATTTAAATCATGAACTGGGGTGATTTGGCCTGGTGCACCTTGCTTTGGTGCAGGTGGTCTTTCAATGTTTCCTGATATTGCCCCACACTGCAGCATCTTCATCTCCCATAACTAAAACACAAAAGTACCAAACATTAGAAACTTCTTAAACCAAACAAAATCAAAAATTATTTAGAAAAATAATTCATTCAGTATGAAAAACAATCTAGCATTAATTAAATCAATAACTTCACCTACCTTTGATTTAGAAAAAAAGTAGAGGCTAATTCTTCTCAAGCAAAAAATATCATTTGAAGGCCCCAGTCTGAAAGAATCTAACATTTCCAGAAGAATCGCATGGAAAAATACTGTAATCAATAGGCAAACCCCAACTTCATCTAAAACATTAGGTTTTTCTCCAAAAAAATAAAAAATCAGGTGCCATACGACAACATTGTTTAGCAGACAATAAGTTTACAAATATATCATCCCAAAAGCTATATTGATAGCCTTAAAATATCGGTTTTTCATTTTTTTTGTGGGGTGGGGGGGGGGTGCACTTTTCCTTAGCAAACTCTCTTTCACTTTGAGTGAAAAACTCTCTCATCCCACACATTAGACAATAATTAGAAACATAATCACCATAACTAAACGAGAAATGCCACATTTTCCGAAAACTAAATGGTAAACCTAAAAGCTACCAATTGAGAACTTAACACTAAATAATTATAAGAATCTAAATTAACCAAATTCACAGTTCATCCATTGCCCCAATCAATATACTAGCAACTTCACAGCAACAAGACTTTACAACTTACCCTACAGTCACAATCCAACAATTTGGCACCAATACACCAGGTAAAAAGCAATCTTACCCCAATCCACAGTTCATCCAATCCCCCCACTCAATATAATAGCAACTCAACACTGACAAAACCACACAATTTCCCCAAGAATCCAACATTTGTCAGCAAATATCACTGAAAATTACTGTTTGACGCTTGTTCAAGCACCGCCTTTGCCAGCGCTGGAGTTGATGAACGCACCTCGAGCATTGCCTATGACGTCACCATTAAACTGGTCGAAGACAAGGGTGACATTGCTCGCCATATCAAATAGGGAGCTCCTTAGATAGACAATTGTGGTCCAATCTCTATCACACGTGAAGAAAGAGAAGACGACCCAATCTCAGCAAGGATCAGGGTCGAGATCACGTTGGGGATTCTAGAGTTCAGCAAATTATCTTCAGAGTGACTCAAAGCTCTCTCATTCAACACATTAGACACGAATAGAAACATAATTACCAATGATAAAAGAAAAAATTTAGATTTTTTCCCCAAAGGATAAACAGTCAGCCCCTGAAAACTACCAAAAAATGGTAAATTTACCAATAAATTAGCACAACAAGCAAAATTAACCAATTCTACGGTTCATCCAGTCTCCAAATCAACGCATTAGCTACTCCAAAATGGAAAAGACTACACCAATTTCCCCTAGAATCAACCTCAAACACTAGAATCACCATGAAAACCCTAGAATTCAACATTTCTCGTCAAAAGATCACTAAAATTACCGCTTGAAGCTCGTTCAGCACCGCCTCGCCGGCGCCGGAATTGATGAACTCGTCTCGAACCTTGCTTACGACGTCATCGATGACCTGGATGTAGACTGTGGAGACGTTGCTCGCCATTCCCAGCGGTGGAGATCTCCGTCGATAGAGAATCACGAGCAGAATCTCTCACAGGCGTCAGAAATTGGAAGCCGATTCGAGATCAAGAAGGATCGGGGGGCGAGATCATGCGGGGGTTCGAGGGTTTTCTAGGGTTTTCAAGCTCGGCGATGAGTGAGAAAGAGGGAGGAGAGAGAGAGAGAGAGGGGAACGGACGAGAGAGCTGAGAATTAAACGAAGATTATAAATAGGTTTGGATCCGCGAAAGGGTGTGAGGACACGTGTCGGCATGCGGTCGATTTTCAGGGGACTAGAATCTGCGCTCAGTTTGGGCTCTCGGACGGAAAAAAGGGGGTCGGATCTCAGCGCATATATACAAATATTAGTTTGCACTTGAGCCCCTGAGAGAATAGACTATTGTAATTTGGACCAGAACACATAGCGGAAAATGCACAGCAACCTTGGCCTCTATTTTGCTTCTCTCCTTTTTCTTTCCCGTTCGGTACAAAACTTTTTGCAATCTAGCTCATGTTGGTTCTTTACAACTCGGCTAGCTTCAGATAAAACTATGTTGACTGTTAATTTTAACCGCTAATTTAATCTTAGATGTCTAGAATTGAAACGTGTTAGTGGAATAATCTCCTAAGTCTATGCTGGGAAAAATAATTTAAACGCAATTCAAGAGCAGTGGAAATTAGACGTTAGATACATTCTCAAGACATTGGCTAAATGAAGGAGAGAAGTATTCAACATTCATGTAGTCAATATGCAATTTAAATAATCATACTTTCTTTAAAAATACGAGTTTGAGAAAATCTTTCTATGATCAATATTATCCTTAGTTTGTTTTGATCTATTCTAATTATCATATCTTCTTTGAATTGGTAACTAAATGATTTATTCTATTTATAATGAGACTTAACATGTTATTGGATAAAAGAGATATGTTTCATATAATTCAAATCATTTACTTATTTCAGTTCGTATAGAAATCTAAAAAAACATATGCTAGCCAACACCTAAAAGTTTCGAGACTTTGTAAAAAATATTCTCTAAGTTTTTTAAATTACAAAAATGCCCCTACAAAGTAAATTTTTTTTTAAAATATCTTAAAAATTATAAATTTTACTTATTTTAATTTAGTCAGAAATTTAAGAAATACATGCCAGCTAGAAACTGAATGTTTTTGACTTCGGAGAAAACATCTTATTAGTTTTGAAATTGTAAAGACACCCCTAAAAATTCAAAATTTTAAAAAAATACCTTAAAAATTTTAAACCTATAAACACTCTAAAAACCTACAAATAACACAAACAACCCCTAAAAATTTATGGAATTTACAATACACACTCTAAACTTTTTACAAATTGTAAAATAAAACCCTCAAAATTGTAAAATTCATAAAAATCCTAATAATTTTCAACCTAACAGTACATTAAAAATATAGGAATTATAAATATTCCCTACATAATTTATAATTTATAGAAAACACCCTTATAGTTTCAAAAATTACAAACAAACCTTTAAAATTTAAATTTTATAAAAACACCCTAAGAATTTCAAATTCATTAGTAAATTAAAAGTATATAAATTGTAAATAGCCTATAAAAAATTTACAATCTGTAGAAAAGACTTATAAGATAAAAAAAATTATAAAACCCCTAAAATTCATAATTTACAATAAAAATATCATGAGAATTTCTAACCTATAGACATTAAAATGAATTTACAAAATTACTAACAACCCCAAGAAAATTAAAATTTTGCAAAAAATATCATACACCTTTTAAAAGTATAGGTTTAGGAAAAACTTTTTATGGTAAATATTACCCATAATTTTTTTGAAAAGAACATAACTAATTGAAATCTATTAAATTTAAAATTTACAGAAAACACCCTTAAAGTTTAGTATATTACAAATTACCCCTCTAAAGTTTAAAAATTTTCAATTATTTTTTTTAATTCCTTGATTTCAATGTAATGTTTAATAGTTTTTTGTATTTGTAAATTACAATTTTTAGGGTATTTTTTTATAATTTTTAAAACTTTTGAATGTGTTTATTTTATAGTTTTCTAAAGTTTTATTGTGTTTTCAGTGTAATGCACATATACGTCAATTAATGATGATATTGAAGAGTAAGTCGTTCTTAAGATTATTAGACCATAGTTAAGTGTGCACATCACTATTCCTAGGCAGGATAGTTGATATATGCAAAAATTTTCAGACAATCTATATAGTAGTTAAATATATTTTGACTTTAATGTACTATTTTTTTAATTATATTTAATATGAACCCACAGTATAATTTTGTCTGCAGTTATCATAATTTTAATACGTTTGATTAATTGACCATATACGCGTATAGACCATAGATCACTATACATTCTCACATGAACTAATATTTGGTGCTTAATAATTTAAATTATTACTTTTAAATTTAATATAAAGAGAAGCTCTAATAATATTTATTTATTTACCTACAACATAATGCAATCTCAATTCCTTTTTTTTCCTGGAGATTTTATTGCATAGTTAAGCGTATCAAATTAATAACTAAAATAATAATTATTTATGCTTAAATTAGGACGATTGTAGTTGGTCGCTCACTATGGAATTTTTATGAAGATATATACTTTATTTTCTTTAGCTATTTTGCACTGCCCATGTATATTTTATAAATTAGTTTTTAATTTGACATATTAAATTACTTTTCCTTTGTAAAAATTTCTTCTTTGACTTTTAGACAGTGTAATCACCACATCATCATTCTAGCGTAGAAAATACCTCACTTTAAGTAGCTTCAAGCCAATGTTTGAGTTGAACTGAAGTATATACCATTGCTACTATGTGTGTATATATATATTTTAAAAAATCATGTCAACACTTTTAAATAGAAGAGGATATTCTAACATCTAATATTATAAAAATTAAATATAGCCAATTGAGTGATTAGCAAAAGAAAACTTACATCAGAAAAGTATGAATAATAAGATAAAGAGGAAAGGTAATGGCATTGCCAACAGTACTATAAGTAGCAAACTACAATGTAACGTTAACCTATTTTGTGTAGCCTAACTACTGGCTATGAGCATTAAGATTTGCATAAATATACTTTATAATTTATTAAAAAGGGTCATATAATCTTATATAATAATATCGATTTAATACTGAATAATAATATCGTTGTAATAATATCATTATTAGAAAAAAATTCTTCATGAGCCAATATGTTCTTTACGATATATAAGCTATACACTCCAAATTCTTGCGTCTTTTATAGAGGCAAAACTTTTTGAATACAAGCATCTAACATGTTGCTCTCACAACAACAAAATTCACTTAGCAGATGTTGATATTCTTGATGAGTTATGTGTCGTATATACAATACAATTGTCTTAGGCAAGTAAGCATTTATAGCATTTTTCATTCACATCATTTGGGGTAAGATTTGATAGGGACATTGCATCAAAGGAAAAAAAATTATATTTAGAGCACATGGCGAAATGTAGTTTTGTCTACTCGTGATTCGTCATCGTTTCGTCCTTTTCAACAGCCTGATCAGCTCCCTTATCAGGGTATGAATATTAATGCAGAAATAAATAAATAAAAAGTTTGATCTTGTCATTGGTATTTAGGGCCTGTTTGTTTGACTAAAAAAGAGGGAAATCAAAGAAATGGAAAACTATTAAAATGAAGAATTGGTTTGGGAGTGTTTGGTTGGCTAAAAAAAGAAGGAAATAAAAAAAATGGAGATGAAATGATGTTAGTTGTCACATTATTATTGGATGATGTGAGTGATTTTTTAATAAAACTAGTTTTGATGTTGTTTGGTTGGCGAAAAAAAATAAGGAAATGAATTATAAGAAACCTATTTCCTGTAGTTTGTTGTTTTCTTTTGTTTGGTCCATTCTAAAAAATAAGAAATGAAATGAGATGAGATGAGTTGTCATTGTATTATTGAGTGGTGTGACCAACACTTAAGAAAAATGTTTTCACAACTTTTTGGGATGAAAACAAAGAAATGAAATGTTAATGAGATGAGGTGATTTGTTATAATATTTTATTGGATGATATGAGTGATTTGAAATGATGAGAAGAGATGAGTTGAGTGATGTTTGGATGAAAATAATATTTTATTAGATGTGATGGATGAGTTGTTAGATAAAAATAATATTTTATTAGATGTGATGGATGAGTGGTTAGATGAAAATAATATTTTATTAGATAATGTGGATGAGTTGTTGGATGAAAATAATATTTTATTGGATGTTGTAGGTGAGTTTTAGGGATGAAAATAGAGAAAATAGTACTTTTTGAGATTTTCACCTTTTCCATTATCATTTCTTGTTTTTTAGGAAATAAACAAACAGACGCTATACATAGATGTTATGAATTCATGCTCGTAATTATGGCGGTTATGAGTAACATGAAGGCTTTTTTCTGTGTACTGGGACCAAATAAGACCGCTGAATTCATACGTGTTACACGTTATACGTATGTGTATGCACCCGAGCTATCCATATATATTTGCAAATTTGCCCCCTCCAACTCTAGATTTTTGCTAATTCGCGCCTTTAATTTTATAGACCGGATGTTTCTACTCGCCTTTAATTCCGCACGGATCTTCTGTTTTTTCCTTCGACTCTCCTACCTCCAGAGGGTCTGGTTGTCGAAGGTAACAGTTCCCTCTTTCTCTAGGGCCCAAAGAAACACAGAAAATTCAATCAGGGGTCTTATCTGCAAATAACAATGCCATAGGGACACTCCCAAACAGTAACTTTGAAGGTGTGTGAGGACTAAATTGCCCTTCTCCCATCGGACAGCCAATCCGGTGGGTAATTAATTTTTCTATCAACAAAAGGGTATTTTTGACAATACAAATCCCAAAATTACTGTTTAGAAGTGAATATAGCAAACGTGCACAGGGGCCCATCGGCAACCGTGCTTCGCTTCGAAGTATGTTAAACGCTGATCTCGCGTCGCCTTTTTTCCCCCAAAATCAAATAAGCCCTAGATCGAAAATTACCGAAATTTCCTCCCAAAAAAATTAAAATTAAAAAAACAATTGCTATCTGGAAGGATATGTCATCGTTCAAAGCATGTGGGATTCTTCGATTGGGCCCAGTCTTGATGTTTTTGCCTGGGCCTTCAAAAAGATTGAAAAGTCTGAAGCCCCCGGGTTGGCAGCTGCTGGAGTTTAAATCATCGAAGATGACGCCAGCGGTATAGAAAATTTTTTTATTTAGTTTTCAAAATCATTTATATCCCTCTGCTAAGATAGCCAGCATTGCTTTCCTTCATTATTTGTTTTCATGCTGAGTCAAAAATTGAATCTTTGAAGACGGAAGATGGTGAGTAGCTGTAGAATAGTTATAGGAATTAAGGTTTCCCTTTAGTTTGTTTCGACAGTTCATGGTTTTGATCGAAGAGGAAGGCAGTAAAAGATTTAATAAGGTTCGAATTTTGGACGCTTTACCTCTTAATTAACCTCAATTTTCTTTACTCAGATTCATATCCACCAGGAACTCTGTTTTGAATCTAGATTTAGATTGTATATCATGTTTCGGTTATTAAGACTTTCTTGTCGTTAGGCATACCAAAGCCTATTGTATTGCGTCTTTTAGCTTATTGCATTTGAGGATTTTTTATTTATACACAGTATGCATAAAAATTTTGAACTCTACCAGGTATTCTTTATGACCTGTCCTTTTTCCTTTTTCTTTTTCTTATACTATACGCACACACGTACATGCATACATACATACATACATATCCGTTATAAATTAGTATGCATAAACATTCTTTTTTCTTGTTTTTCATTTATCATTTTTGTTTGTGACTGGTAATAAAATTATCTTTTGTGCACAGATTTCCCCCATCATCACACCGGGCCCATTTCATGCTCGCCATACAGTCGCCATGATGTGGTTGCATAGGGAAAATATCTTTTCTTTTTTTCCTCTTAATAATGTTCCATTATGTATTCATACTTATCGCTCTTATATCATACATTTTAATTAGCTTGATCTATTTACTTATAAGGAAAAGAAATATGTTGAACTGCATTCTTATCATGAGTTTGATAAAATAAGAAAGTCACATATTTGATACTCTATCTAAAATTAACTAACCAAATACCAAGTATCATGTATGTAGCTCTGCACTTTGTATCTCACGGTTGAGGTTTAAAAACATTACTGTACGCTTTGTATTCTGTACAAAGTAGTATGTAGCTGTACACCTTATAAAATGAAACCATATACTCCGTATTGTATACTTCGGCCACTGTTGTGTACCACAAAATATTTTAGACATGTCAATTCCGGTTGAAATACTTGAACACCGTCCGTGTGAATAAAGTCGCAGCTTGCCTCAGCATTAATGAAGTAGAATTCTCTACTAAACATTGATGTTCAAGAAATCAGCTTGTAGTTCTACAAACTGGTGATCGTTGACCATATTTTCATAATACTTAAAAAAGTATAATAGATTTTATGAATCCATAGTTAGTGCACCATTCATGTTATCCTCAGCTAGCATTGCCGCTGAGCTTATTAAACCTTTCTAATAATGACTCCCATTCTGATATGAATTGCTCTTCCTCATCAATACATCTATTGAAGCCTTTTGCATAAATTGTTGAACTTTGAAAGACACATTTTTAGGTGTTTCGCTGCATTACTATGTAGTTACCACTCACAAAAGCGATGAGTCTATTCTTAAATTTCATTTTCTTAATTGTGTACAAATTGTTTAGAGGCCTATATAGTTTTCAGATTGATTAACAGGGTCTTTGGATATGCTATGTGTAATTAACACAATATTCACCGATCGTGAAGCACATGCAAGTTTCTTCGGTTGATTTTTTATTTATTTAAATGGAGCATATATTGCTATTTTTTGTGTATGTGTAAAATCAAAACAATAACAAGAAAAACGGTGCAATCCTATATAATCATGTCAACAAGAGGAGTTCATCGTATTTTTACTACATGTAATTAATACTTGTGTTTGGCACAAGAGGGAGTACTGTTATAGTATTAGTTTAATATCACACACAACTATAATACGTACTATTTGATACAAGAAAATGGAAAATTACCATTATATGTCGTTCGTCCGATATTTCACCTGAAAAGTACTTAATTGAATTTCCACTGCCTCAATAACTTTTTAAACTTTAAATAAAACTGGCATAAATATCTCGTGCAGTTTAGTTTACAACTGCTACGGTTAAAAGGAACTAAAGGAAGCAACGTTAAGTACATATTTATCACATGTTTTAGGTGATGAAAGCAAATTATTGAAACAAACCCCAGCATGCTTTTAGGTGCTGATCATCTCTCTGTCAAAAGTTATGGGAAACATAAATGAAGATATTTGAAGATCAAAACAAGATCTAGTCATTTTCAGTTTTCTATAAGAATGCACCTGCGAAAAATTACACCGAGATTTGGAGCAACCAAAAAAAGGATTTAGTCAAAGAACTATACTTTTGATTCAGAAGAGTTAATTTGTTTTGATATTTCATCAAACTACATGACATTGAAAACATATGATGCTGGTCCGTATCAGCTTCTCTTTTTCATTGAACTAGAGATGGTTTGATGTTCTGAATCTTTCATCTCTCCACACAATAGCCACACAAAAAAGAAAGCTATGGTTTTCATGTCTCATAATTAACACCACCATCCTTTTTCTTCTCCTTCCAACAATTAAATCAACAGACAACACAACTGACCCCTTTGCTCTTCTATCATTCAAATCTCTCATTTCTAATGATCCTCTTGGAGCCTTGGCATCCTGGAACACCAGCAACAATCCCAATTTCTACCATTGGCAAGGTGTTATTTGCGGCAACCGAAATCACCCCGAAAGAGTTAGTGTATTATACCTCAACTCTCTAGAGCTCACTGGTTCTATTTCACATTCCATTTCCAATCTCAGTTTCATCACAAAACTTGACCTCTCTGCTAATCATTTTTAAGGCCTAATACCACAATCACTCGGTTATCATCTCCGATATTTGAATTTGAATTACAATTCCCTCAATGCCAATATTCCTGTAAGTCTAAACAACTGCTCCACTCTTTGAAGAATTGTCTTAAACAACAATGCGCCGATGGGCATTATTTCAAAAGAACTCGGTTCACTTTTAAATCTACTGTCAATTAATCTCGGTGAAAATGACCTCTCTGGAACAATACTGGTTTCTTTTGGCAACATGTCTTCTCTGACTAACATACTCTATAATGCTGGATTGGAGGGAAGAATTCCTGATAACCTCGGTAAACTCAAGAGCCTCAAAATCTTTCAAGTTTCGATGAACAAGTTATTTGGTGAGATTCCTTCCTCTCTTTATAATCTCTCATCACTTCAGTACTTCGTGGCGGGAGATAACTATTTGTATGACACTCTTCCGTCGAACATGTTCAACATTCATCCAAATCTTCAGATGTTTCTCCTTTTTGGATACAATTTTATTGGGCCTATTTCAATTTTCCTCCCTAATTCATCTAAATTGGTCGAACTTGATTTGGAAAGTAATGAATTCAGTAGCGGGGTGCCTTCAAATTTAGAAAATCTAAAGAATCTGTACTGGATAAACCTGAGCAGGAACCGGTTAGAAGCTAACCAAGCAAAGGGTTGGGACTTTCTAGCATCTTTAAACAAATGCACAAATTTAGGAACACTAGCACTTAGCGGGAATAGTCTTGGTGGTGTACTGTCTAACTCTATTGCTAATCTCTCGTCAAAGCTTAATATATTGGCAATAGGAGATAACCATATTTTCGAAAACATTCCCAACAGAATTAGAAACCTCGTCAATCTAAGTGTGCTTCTCTTTCATGGAAACAAATTGACCGGTATCATTCCTCCTGATCTCGGTAGGCTTCAGAAGTTACATGAATTGCGTTTATCAGATAACAATTTCTATGGACAAATCTCATCTTCAGTTGGCAATCTCACACAACTAAACTATTTAGACATGAGAGCTAGTGGAGTTGAAGCCAATATCCCTACTAGTTTAGGGAGTTACGGAAGCTTGATTGTTTTGGATTTTTTCCAAAATAAGCTTAATGGTGTCATCCCCAAGGAGTTTGTTAGCATTGCATCCTTGTCCGTATTGATTGTAGGCGTCAAAAATACTTACAGACATCCAAATACCAATCAAAACAACATGGAAGAACAATTCACAAGTCATCAAACAACACATGTTGGCGCGGCAGGAAAGAGTGCCGCGGTTAAGGCGCGACAGCTCGTGGTGCCGCGGCTAAGGCACGGCAGCATACGGTGTCGCGGCGTAGGCGCTACAATCTAGAATGTCGCGGCTATTTTTAAGGGGATTCTGTGGCGGTTACGAGGCAGTTGGGTGATAGTTTCGGAAGTCCACGTGGCGACATATCAGAAATAGAACGTGTGCTGACGTGGACAAACAGTTAAAACCACGTAAAGGGTAGTTAAAGGTCGTGGGAGAACAGTTTCAAGCACAATGGAACGTGCTGACAACTGCCTCTTTGGCCGCGGCAGCCTATACTGCCGCGCCAATAGCCGCGGCAGTGTAGACTGCAGCGGCCAAAGGATAATTACTTGAGCAGTTATTTCGCCCCATGTTCGCTGTAGTGCACTTCTATCCCTATAAATACTCCCCTATGCACGAAATAAAAGAGAGAGAGCAGATTAGAGCAAAGGAGACTTGAGCTTTTGGAGATTTTGAGGAAGAAAGAGAGAATTTTCACCCTTTGACAAGCATCATTCGGTGATTCCTAGAGATCTAGCTCAGACTTGATCTTTGAAAGAGTGAATATCTTACATCGATAAAATACTCGCTTCAAATCCATACTTCGATAAACGAAGGAAGGATATCAAAACAACCTTACGATCTTCGAATCGGTGGTCCACGAGCCAAAGCACTCCCGACACAGGCAAAGTCCCACAAAACAGGAGTTGATAAACAATTTCTGTGTTATTTTCTTCAAGAGTTGTAATTTTCCATATTTTCGTTGTAATTTCTTTGTAATCAAAAGAAGGTTAGTAGAAATGGCAATGGAATCAACTTTTGTCGGAAACATTGATCAATCTTTCACATAACTTCTTGATCAGGAATTTGCCCGTTGAAGTAAATAGGATGGCTCATTTTTCTGCTTTTGATATTTTAAATAATCGGTTGTCTGGCGAAATTCCTAATAGTCTAAGTGACTGCAAGAGCTTGGTGTTTTTTTTATATGCAATACAATTTGTTTAATGAGACCATTCCTCAATCAATGGAGAAATTGGAAGGTCTCAGACACCTAGATCTTTCAAGTAACAACTTGTCGGGATCCATTCTACAATTTGTAGGGAGGTTGAATTTGGTGTATCTCAATCTTTCATACAACAATCTTGAAGGCGAGGTTCGAAAAGAGGGGGTATTTCTGAATTCAAGTCAAATTTCAATTATTGGCAATAGCAAGCTTTGTGGAGGTGTTCCCCAATTTCATTTGTCAACATGTTCTGCTCGATCATCCAGAAAACATCACTTGTCCAAAATTCTTAAAGCTATCATCATATCTATAATCAGCTTATTAAGTATGCTCCTGATCGTGCTATTGATTGTATTTGTTGTTCTTCGTTGGAAGAAGTGGAAGAAGAACTCGCTGACTTCCTCAAAAGAATCACAATTCGTGAGGCTCCCTTCCATATCAGATTTGCGATTCATGTAGACTACATAGCAGAAATAGTCAGAGCAACTAATGAATTCTCTCCATCCGGTTTAATTGGTGTTGGAAGTTTTGGTTCTGTGTATAAGAGTGCTCTCGACTCATACGAGGATATAGTTGTAATTAAGGTACTAAACCTTCTGGAGAGAGGGGTAGCAGATAATTTTATTGTAGAATGTGAAACTTTAAGAAACATCAGACATCATAATCTGGTTATGATATTGATGACTTACTCGTCAATAGATTCTGAAAGTAATGATTTCAAAGCTCTTGTTCTAGAGTACAT
>BQKN01001078.1:612160-626309 GCA_022839385.1 Asparagus kiusianus | reverse complement strand
CATTGTTGATTCTTGTGATATTTATTTTCGCTAAGTTCGTGTTTTCTGTTTCTCAAATAAAATTGGAAAAGTGCAGACGACATTCACAACAAAGAAGTATTATGGAAAAGAGCAGAGGGAGGCACAGTGGCCTCTTGCTCAGAGAATGCTTCATGGGCTTCATAAGGGTGATTTTTTCTGGCCTCTTCAATGACAAGAACAGAGAGTTGTCTAAGATTGCTGAGCAGGCGAAGAGACGAGCTGAGATGCCAAGGTAAAATTTGAGAGATCTTTCACTAATGCTCTTAATCATTCTTAAAATTTCATACCTCTAAAACTAAACTGTAGATTTTGGAGGCCAATTAAGATTAAATATTGATTGATATTCTTAACTACATTTAAATGCTTCTATACACTAGCATACCAAATGTTAGGTGTTATTTCTGCATGCTCTTTCGTAGTATGCTGATGGGATTTACCGGTAAAACTTTGAGAATCGAGGAAAGCTATTGAATCATATGCAACTAACAAGGATATATCACCATCAACTAAATAAAATTATTCATGATAGATTACACCAGTTTGTTTAATATATTTGGAGGCCAGTTATAGATCTATTATATGTAGCATGAAAACTCAAACTTTTGGAAAATTTTGGTGAGCCTTAACAATTTTAAGATCATTCATTCCCATGTGTTTGTATTGTTCACTAGGGAACTGATACTTATTATTATTATTATCGACTTTAAGAGATTCACAGATTTATACTTTTTCTGGGTGGCATAAAATTTGCTCACTGCAGAGGGTTGATCACGGTCTGCTGCATCATGCGGTCATCTTGAAATGCTCTATTCAATATAATAGACCATGGTCACCTTATCTATAGTTCCCATCACTTTGTTTTGAGTAGATTAAGATAATTCAGATTTATGGGGATTTTCATTTTTGGCTGTTTATAGAAATTCTGATGAGATTTAAGAAAATGGGTAATTAAGAGAAGTTGAGTAAAGGAAGTCATCGTATAAACGAATTGGGTAACGGGTTATCAAGACAATTGAAGGATTAACCAATTGAAGGATTTAGATAGATTAGTCCTATTTGATTTGATTTCCTTCGTCATCTGAATTCAATATGTGAATTGGTTAATTTGATATTACTTGAGAGTTTTTCTTTCTTCTATAGCATTCATTGTTTTTAATTAGGAATCAAAAGAAATTTGCTAAATTTAATACATTATACAATAAGACATATCTGTAGGTGATCTGGTTCATCTCATGAATAGATTTTGTTTTTTTAGAATTGTATGTATGCAAATTTTTAAAATTTGCTTGAGAGATTGGTACAAACTCGAAGGAGGATAATGAAAGGTTTTTGCTAAAGCTCAAGAATCGAATGTAGCGGTAAAGGTTAGATTTTGAATTGAGTTCTGTTTGTTGTTTGTTTTTTGTTTGTTTGTTTGTTTGATTAATTGTGTAAATTTTTTAGTGTTTTTTGTGTTGGGATTGATAATCCATTGATTGAGGTCCAATTCGAGCATTGTGGGGAATCAAGGACGGGAGTCTAATGTACACCCATTTATGGATATTGTACAGTTTACTATGTCAAAAATTTTGCTGATTTTGAGTTAAAGCATGTCAAATATGTTGGTTGAGGATTAATTCAATAGTGACTTTATAAAGGGGTATCTTTGGTTTGCTTGGAGTAATTTTATTGTGTGGTTTAGTTGGATAAAATTTTGTTTAGACATGAAGAAAGTTGATTGTGCGTTAGTAATTATTTGGTAATTTGTCCAATTATTGACATTGACTTGGGTAACTTGAGGATTTCATTGTTAGCGGAATTCTTTTTTTATTTGTAGTATTATAGATCTTTTTTTTATTGATGTGGGAGAATTTTATGAAATTTAGATGTTCGATATTAATAGTAATAAGTTTGTGAGTTGATTATGAGTAATATTCATGTTTAGTAATGATAGTAATAAACTTATGGGTTGACTGTTAGTAATATTCAGTGATTAATGATTATTGGTGCATAATTATTATTGTTTACTGATTACAAGTAGTTAGATTCTTATAATTAGTTTTATTAATGAATCAGCTTACACGTTTCAGAAAGTAAAGTTATAAAACAACCCGTACTTTTCACAGGCATGAAAACTTTCTTTTGCTCGTAGCTCTCTAATTTGCTTTGTAGATAGTTGTTATTGTTACAAATTTATTATTGTCTATATATCATTATCTTTCATCAGGAAAGATAATTCAAATGGAATACAACAAAGGTTGCAAAGATGTTCTGAATGTGAATATCTTCAAACTAACTAGATTTGGTTTTTGATGGGTATAGCGTGATTGGAAAAATAAAATATAGTGTTGATTTTCACACGACAAGATTATTAGCTTTAAATTTTGGCTTAGTTATAGATCTCCCTTGCACTTAGCAAATATACAACAAAAAATTTCACTATGTTGCCATTGTTCTAAAAGAAAATTTCATGTAACTATATGTGACTGACTCATTGTTTTTTGTTGGTTGAAGTGAATGGAAAGGAGACTACAACCCTTTATAAGTTCTTAAAATTAAACAAAGAAGGTTTTTTTGGCGATGGCGTCAAGTGTAATTTCACTAAGTTCTTTGTGGACAAAGATGGAAAAGTCGTGGAAATATATGCACTAACAACCTCACATTTGAAAATGGAGGTACAACTTTGACAGTGTATTGTATAATTTTGCTTCACTGTTATTTGTACTTATTATTGCAACTATACTTTATCTTCCAAAAAACAATACAGAGTTTTTTGGGGTTTGCAGGAATTTAAGTGCCTTCTTTGAGGGACTATATTGCCGGTAACACGAGTATGTGATCTCATGTAGGCATAAAGGGATGTTTCTTCTAGAAAACTTGTATATGCTAGAAATTCATTAGCTTGTTGTTGTATGTAAGAAATATTATTTATTTTTAATTATTGGCTTTCAACAGTAAAGCTATGTTTGCAAGCTATCATGTTGTTTCTTAATATGCATCACGTGCAACGCATGTATTGCATACTAGTAGAAAGAAAACTTACATCACTATATTCTAACCTAGACGGATATCTGGACACGTGCTAGATGCTATAAAAATTTCTAGTTTCATGTGCTAGATGCTGTAAAAAATTCTAGTTTCATGCGTATATAATAAATGCATATCGTACTCCAAGCAAATAAACCAAACAATCATAATATATACTGAGTTGATAATAATTTCTAAACAATAGGAAATTATGAAGCAGTACATTTAACCTAGACATGTACATGAATATACGCTACACTGAATAATATTTTCAATTTACTGTGCTTATAAAGTGATATCCTCTTTTAAAGAAACAAATCATGCAAAAATATTTTCAATTTAATGTGCATATAAAGTGATATCCTCTTTTAAAGAAACAAATCATGCAATAATAATATAGCAAATCCTGAGCATATTATTTGTAGAATTAAAAGAATAAAGATCAATACAGTGTCTTGATTTTCAAGTTTTACTTCCTTTTACGCCTCTTTTAAGGATTCGAACCCTCTCCACTACAAAAAAAAAATAGTGGAGGGACCACTACATAATCACTGCCATTGATTATCTAGTTGATGGTTGTGATTTTTTCTTTTAGTGTAAATTAGGAATGAGTGCAATACACGGGGGGTATGATAAGTGTTACATTAGGTTTGCTCTAATCTTACTGCTTTTGGGCAATTACTCTCTAACTACAATGTTTTGCAATGAGCACTTGATTAAAATCTTCATGTTTCTTTGAGTTTCATTATAAAATTCTTTATGGGTTTGCTAAAATCCTACTGTTTTTTAATAATGCATATTATTGTATAAGTTGATTTTTATTATCTCATGTAAGAAGAGGTATCTCGGAATCGTTCCTTACAATTTATTTTTATATGATTATTATGGTTTAGTAAAATGGTTTAGTACAAAACATGAGCTCATAAATGTCCCAATGTGTTGTGTAATTTTATTTTCAATGTAATAAGAAATGTGGTTTCTTTTTTTACTAGAACATTAATTTATAATGACATTGCTATTCATGCTTGACTCCATATTATATCTTGGGATTAGTAGAGTTTGGAATATGACATAAAGTATTAATTTAATTTATTTTCTTTTACTATTCTACTTGAAGATATTATTATGTCAGTTCATATTTTTTCTTAAGAAATCAATTAAGATGTCCTAATTAAGCTTATAATATCCAAAAATACTATGCAATTCTATTTGCAATACAATAAGAAATATGATTTTTTTATTGCTATAATTATAGTTCATAATGACAATTACAATATCCCAGTTAGGTACATTCATCTCTGTTTAGCTTAAAAATTCATTACATTGATTTTCAATAATATTTAAATAAAAATAATAGTAAATCTAATAATTTAATTTTACATATTTGAACTCAAGATAAATCTGACTTATTTATAGTAACAAAATAAATATAAAAAAATATTTTAATATTTTTCCTCGTGCACTGCACGTGCATAAAAACTAGAACATTTAAGTGTACCAGCCCATTCCATACATTTTTGGGCCGGGTGAGCCTAGAGAGTTAAGGTCCAGCCCAGTTCTAACTAAAACCCTAGACTGCACATATAAATGCGTCACGAGAAGCTAGGGCCAAGTTCACCACTGGCCCTGCCTCGCGCTTCATCTCTCTCTCTGTAATCCCCTCGTAAAACCTGGCCGATCTCTCAATTTCGTTTAATTTTCAAAGAAATTTTGATTTTTTTATTAATCATTTGAATCGAAATTTGAATCTAGGCACTGCAACCGGCGATTTAGACGTAGAGAAAGATGCAGAACGAGGAGGGAACTGTCGTCGATTTCTACGTCCCGAGAAAATGGTATTCATTTATTTCTTCTTCTTTTATTTTTTTGATGCATCTTCTATTTTTGGGTGACTTTTTGTTGATTTTTTGACTTTTTTTTTGATGTTTTTGGCTGGGCCTTCAAAATGATTGAAAAGTCTGAAGCCCGGGTGTTGGAGGATTTGAGTTTGGCAGCTGCTGGAGTTTAAATCATCGAAGATGACGCCAGCGGTATAGATTTTTTTTTTAATTTTCAAAATCATTTAAACCCCTCTGCTAAGATACCCAGCATTGCTTTCCTTTATTATTTGTTTTCATGCTGAGTCAAATTTTGAATCTTTGAAGACGGAAGATGGTGAATAGCTGTAGAATAGTTATAGGAATTAAGGTTTCCCTTTAGTTTGTTTCGACACTTCATGGTTTTGATCGAAGAGGATGGCAGTAAAAGATTTAATAAGGTTCGAATTTTGGACGTTTTACCTCTTAATTAACCTCAACTTTCTTTACTCAGATTCATATCAACCAGAAACTCTGTTTTGAATCTAGATGTAGATTGTATATCATGTTTCGGTTATAAGACTTTCTTGTCGTTAGGCATACTAAAGCCTATTATATCGCGTCTTTTAGCTTATTGCATTTGAGGATTTTTTATTTATACACAGTATGCATAAAAATTTTAAACTCTACCAGGTATTCTTTATGACCTGCTCTTTTTCCTTTTTCTTATACTATACACACACGCGTATATACATACATACATATCCGTTACAAATTAGAATGCATAAACATTCTTTTTCTTGTTTTTCATTTATCATTTTTGTCTGTGACTGGTAATAAAATTATCTTTTGTGCACAGATTTTCCCCCTCATCACACCGGGCCCATTTCATGCTCCCTATACAGTCACTATGATGTGGTTGCATAGGGAAAATCTCTTTTCTTTTTTTCCCTCTTAATAATGTTCCATTATGTATTCATACTTATCACTTTTATATCATACATGTTAATTAGCTTGATCTACTTATAAGGAAAAGAAATATGTTGAACTGCATTCTTATCATGAGTTTGATAAAATAAGAAAGTCATGTATTTGATACTCTAACTAATTAACTAACCAAATATCAAGTATCATGTACGTAGCTCCGCACTTTGTATCTCACGGTTGAGGTTTAAAAACATTACCGTACACTATGTATTCTATACAAAGTAGTATGTAGCTGTACACCTTATTAAATAAAACTATATACTCCGTATTGTATACTTTGGCCACTGTTGTATACTACAAAATCTATGGACATGTCAATTCCGGTTGAAATACTTGAACACCGTCCGTGTGAATAAAGTCACAGCTTGCCTCAACATTAATGAAGCAGGATTCTCCACTAAACATTGATGTTTAAGAAATCAGCTTGTAGTTCTACAAACTGTTGATCATTGACCATATTTTCATAATACTTAAAAATGTATATTACATTTTCTGAATCCATAATATTCTCTTAGTGCACCATTCATGTTATCCTCTGTTAGCATAGCTTCCATGTCCCAGTAAACTCTTTTTCTTCACATATTAACCAACCAGGCATTGCCACTGAGCTTAAACCTTTCTAATAATGACTCCCATTCTGATATAAATTGCTCTTCCTCATCGATACATCTATTGAAGCCTTTTGCATAAATAGTTGAACATTGAAAGACAAATTTTTAGGTGTTTCGCTGCATTACTATGTAGTTACCACACACAAAAGTGATAAGTCTATTCTTAAATTTCATTTTCGTAATTGTGTACAATTTTTTTGGAGGCCTATATAGTTTTTAGATTGATTAACAGGGTCTTTGGATATGCTGTGTGTAATTAACACAATATTTTCCGATTGGGAAGCATATACAAGTTTCTTCGGTTGATTTTTTATCTAAATGGAGCATATATTGCTATTTTTTTGTGTATGTGTAAAATCAAAACAATAACAAGAAAAATGTGCAATTTTATATAATCATGTCAACAAGAGGAGTTCATCATATTTTTACTACATGTAATTAATACTTGTGTTTGGCACAAGAGGGAGTACTTATACAGTATTAGTTTAATATCACACGCAACTATAATACGTACTATTTGATGCAAGAAAACGGAAAATTACCATTATATGTCGTTTGTTCGATATTTCACCTGAAAAGTACTTAATTGAATTTCCACTGCCTCAATAACTTTTCAAACTTTAAATAAAACTGACATAAATATCTCTTGTAGTTTAGTTTACAACTGCTACGGTTAAAAGGAATTAAAGGAAGTAACGTTAAGTACATGTTTATCACATGTTTTAGGTTATGACAGCAAATTATTGAAACAAACCCAAGCATGCTTTTAGGTGCTGAAAACATATGATTCTGGTCCGTATCAGCTTCTCTTTTTTATTGAACTAGAGATGGTTTGATGTTCTGAATCATTCATCCCTCCACACAAAAAAGAAAGCTATGGTTTTCATGTCTCGTAACTAACACCACCATCACTTTTTTTCTCCTTCCAAACAATTAAATCAACAGACAACACAACTGACCCCCTTGCTCTTCTATCATTCAAATCTCTCATTTCTAATGATCCTCTTGGAGCCTTGGCATCTTGGAACACCAGCAACAGTCCAAATTTCTGTCATTGGCAAGGTGTTATTTGCGGCAACCGAAATCACCCCGAAAGAGAACTCTCTAGAGCTCACTGGTTCTATTTCACCCTCTATTTCCAATCTCAGCTTCATCACGAAACTTGACCTCTCTGCCAATCATTTTCAAGGCCTAATACCACAATCACTCGGTCGTCGTCTCCAATATTTGAATCTTAGCTACAATTCCCTCAATGCCAATATTCCTGCAAGTCTAAACAACTGCTCCACTCTTCGAAGAATTGTCTTAAACAACAATGCGCCGATGGACATGATTCCAAAAAAACTCAGTTCACTTTTAAATCTACTGTTAATTAATCTTGACGAAAATAACCTCTTTGGAACCATACTATCTTCTTTTGACAACATGTCTTCTCTGACTAACCTACTCCTCTATAATGCTGGATTGGAGGGAAGAATTCCTGATAACCTTGGCAAACTCTAGA
Organism: Asparagus kiusianus; assembly: GCA_022839385.1. NCBI lineage: Eukaryota > Viridiplantae > Streptophyta > Magnoliopsida > Asparagales > Asparagaceae > Asparagus > Asparagus kiusianus. The sequence continues at coordinate 618,384 of BQKN01001078.1, read as the reverse complement.
GCCTCAAAATCTTTCAAGTTTCGATGAACAAGTTATCAGGTGAGATCCCTTCCTCTCTTTATAATCTCTCATCACTTGAGTACTTTGCGGCAGGAGATAACCATTTGCATGTCACTCTTCCGTCGAACATGTTCAACATTCTTCCAAATCTTCAGATGTTTCTCTTTTTTAATATAATTTTCTTGTGCCTATTCCAATTTCCCTTCCTAAATGCATCTATATTGGTCGAACTTGATTTGGAAGGTAATGGATTCAGTGGCATGGTGCCTTCAAATTTAGAAAATCTAGAGAATCTGTACTGGATAAACCTGAGCATGAACCGGTTAGAAGCTAACCAAGCAAAGGGTTAAGATTTTCTAGCATTTTTAACCAATTGCACAAATTTAGGAACACTAGGACTTAGCGGGAATAGTCTTGATGGTGTACTGCCTAATTCTATTGCTAATCTCTCGTGAAAGCTTAATATATTGGCAATAGGAGAACCATATTTTCGAAAACATTCCCAACAGAATTGAGAACCTTGCCAATCTAAGTATGCTTCTCCTTCATGGAAACAAATTGATCGGTAACATTCCTCCTGATCTTGGTAGGCTTCAGAAGTTGCATGAATTGTGTTTGTCAGATAGTAATTTCTATGGAGAATTCTCATCTTCAGTTGGCAATCTTACACAACTAAACTATTTAGACCTGAGAGCTAGTGGAGTTGAAGCCAATATCCCTACTAGTTTAGGGAATTACGGAAGCTTGATTGTTTTGGAATTTTTTCAAAATAAACTTAATGGTCTCATCTCCAAGGAGTTTGTTAGCATTGCATCCTAATTCGTATTGCTCAACCTTTCACATAACTTCTTGATTGGGAGTTTGCCCGTTAAAGTAAATAGAGTAGCTCATCTTTCTGCTTTTGATATTTCAAATAATCGGTTGTCTGGCGAAATTCCTAATAGTCTAAGTGACTGCAAGAGCTTGGAGTTTATTTATATGCAATACAATTTGTTCAATGGGACCATTCCTCAATCAATGGTGAAATTGGAAGGTCTCAGACATCTAGATCTTTCAAATAACAACTTGTCGGGACCCATTCTAGAATTTCTAGAGAGGTTGAGTTTGGTGTATCTCAATCTTTGATACAACAATCTTGTAGGTGAGGTTCCAAAAGAGGGGGCATTTCTGAATTCAAGTCAAATTTTAATTATTGGCAATAACAAGCTTTGTAGAGGTGTCCCCCTGTTTCATTTGTCAACATGTTCTGCTCGATCATTCAGAAAACATCAATTGTCCAAAATTCTTTAAGCTATCATCATATCATTTATCAGCTTACTAAGTCTACTCCTGATCGTGCTACTGATTGTATTTGTTGTTCTTCGTTGGAAGAAGTGGAAGAACTCGCTGACTTCCTCAAAAGAATCACAATTCGAGAAGCTCACTTATCAGATTTGCGATTCATGAAGACTACATATGCAGAAATAGTCAGAGCAACCAATAGATTCTCTCCATCCGGTTTAATTGGTGTTGGAAGTTTTGGTTCTGTGTATAAAGGGCTCTCGACTCATACGAGGATATAGTTGCAATTAAGGTATTAAACCTTCGGGAGAGGAGTAGCAGCCAATTTCATTGTAGAATATGAAGCTTTAAGAAACAATAGATTCTAAAGGTAATGATTTCATAGATCTTGTTCTAGAGTACATGATAAATGGAAATCTAGAAGATTTGCTACATTCAGAGTCAATTAAGCTGTCTCAGTAGAAAATGTTGAGTTTTGTCCAGAGAATAAATATAGCCATTGATGTAGTTTTTGTTGTGGAGTATCTTCATCATCATACCCATAGGACTATAGTGCATCGTGATATCAAACCAAGTAATGTTCTTCTAGTTGAAAATATGTGTGTCCATGTGAGCGATTTTGGCTTAGCGAGATTTCTCTCTGAGTCGGGTGAATACCAAACTCTTTCTGCCAGAGTCACTCGGTAACTAATAGACCCGTTTACTCTGGTAGAAAGAGTTTGATATTTATCTAACTCAGAGAAATCTCGCTAAGCCAAAATCGCTCACTTGGGTACACATATCTTCAGCTAGAAGAATATTGCTTGGTTTGCTATCACAATGCACTATAGTCCTATGAGTATGATGATAAATATACTTCACAGCAGAAGCTACATCAATGGCTATATTCATTCTCTGGACAAAACTCAACCTTCTCTGCTGACACAGCTCAACTGACTCTGAATGTAGCAAATCTTTTAGATTTTCATTTTTCATTTACTTTAGAACAAGATCTTTAAAATCATTACCTTTAGAATCTATTGACAAGTAAGTCGTCAATATCATGACCATATTATGGTGTCTGATGTTTCTTAAAGTTTCATATTATACAATGAAACTATCTGTTGCTCCTTTCCCGAAGGTTTAATACCTTAATTCTAACTATATCCTCGTATGAGTCGAGAGCCCTTATACATAACCAAAACTTCCAATACTAATTAAACCGGATGGAGAAAATTTATTGGTTGCTCTGACTATTTCTGCATATGTAATCTTCATGAATCGCAAATCTGATAAGGAAGGGAGGTTCTTGAATTGTGATTCTTTTGAGGAAGTCAGCGAGTTCTTCCTTCACTTCTTCCAACGAAGAACAACAAATACAATTAGTAGCACGATCAGGAGTAGACTTAGTAAGCTGATAACTGATATGATGATAGCTTTAGAATTTTGGACAAGTGACGTTTTCTGAATGATCGAGCAGAACATGTTGATAAATGAAACAGGGGGACATCACCACAAAGCTTGCTATTGCTAATAATTAAAATTTGACTTGAATTTAGAAATGCCCCCTCTTTTGGAACCTTACCTTCATGATTGTTGCATGAAAGATTGAGACACCAAACTTAACCTCCCTAGAAATTCTAGAATGGATCCCGATAATTTGTTACTTGAAAGATCTAGGTGTCTGAGACCTTTCAATTTCACCATTGATTGAGGAATGATCCCATTGAACAAATTGTATTGCATATAAATAAACTCCAAGCTCTTGTAGTCACTTAGACTATTAGGAATTTCGCCAGACAACCGATTATTTGAAATATCAAAAGTAGAAAGATGAGCCATCTTATTTACTTTAACGGGCGAACTCCCGGTCAAGAAGTTATGTTAAAGGTTGAGCAATACGGACAAGGGTGCAATGCTAACAAACTCCAATTAAACCGGATGGAGAGAATCTATTAGTTGCTCTGACTATTTCTACATATGTAATCTTCATGAATCACAAATCTTATAAGGGAGCTTCTCGAATTGTGATTCTTTTGAGGAAATCAGCGAGTTCTTCCACTTCTTCCAACGAAGAACAACAAATACAATCAGTAGCACGATCAGGAGTAGACTTAGTAAGCCGATAACAGATATGATGATAGCTTTAAGAATTTTGGACAAGTGATGTTTTCTGAATGATCGAGCAAAACATGTTGACAAATGAAACAGGGGGACACCTCCACAAAGCTTGCTATTGCCAATAATTAAAATTTGACTTGAATTCAGAAATGCCCCCTCTTTTGGGACCTCACCTTCAAGATTGTTGCATGAAAGATTGAGATACACCAAACTCAACCTCCCTAGAAATTCTAGAATGGGTCCCGACAAGTTGTTACTTGAAAGATCTAGGTGTTTGAGACCTTTCAATTTCACCATTGATTGAGGAATGGTCCCATTGAACAAATTGTATTGCATATAAATAAACTCCAAGTTCTTGCAGTCAGTTAGACTATTAGGAATTTCGCCAGACAATCGATTATTTGAAATATCAAAAGCAGAAAGATGAGCCATCCTATTTACTTTAACGGGCAAACTCCCGATCAAGAAGTTATGTGAAAGGTTGAGCAATACGGATTAGGATTCAATGCTAATAAACTCCTTGGAGATGAGACCATTAAGTTTATTTTGAAAAAATTCCAAAACAATCAAGCTTCCGCAATTCCCTGAACTAGTAGGGAAATTGGCTTCAACTCCACTAGCTCTCAGGTCTAAATAGTTTAGTTGTGTGAGATTGTTAACTGAAGATGAGATTTGTCAATGGAAATTGTTATCTGACAAATGCAATTCATGTAACTTTTGAAGCCTACCGAGATTATGAGGAATGATATCCTTCAATTTGTTTTCATGAAGGAGAAGCACACTTAGATTGACAAGGTTCCCAATTTTGTTGGGAATATTTTTGGAAATATGGTTATGTTCTATTGCTAATATATTTAGCTTTGATCAGAGATTAACAATAGAGTTAGGCAGTACGTCACCAAGACTATTCCCGCTAAGTCCTAGTGTTCCTAAATTTATGCAGTTGGTTAAAGATGCTAGAAAGTCCCAACCCTTTGTTTGGTTAGCTTCTAACCGGTTCATGCTCAGGTTTATCCAGTACAAATTCTTTAGATTTTCTAAATTTGAAGGCACCATGCCACTGAATCCTTTACCTTTCAAATCAAGTTTGACCAATTTAGATGCTTTAGGGAGGGAAATTGAAATAGGCCTAATAAATTATATAAAAAAAGGAGAAACATCTGAAGATTTGGAAGAATGTTAAACATGTTCGACAGAAGAGTGCCATGCAAATAGTTATCTCCCGCCACGAAGTAATGAAGTGATGAGAGATTATAAAGAGAGCTAGGGCAAAAGAGTCGGGTTTGCGGTGAAGACTGAAGAGATGGGTTTTAAATAACAGGTTCGGGTCGGGTTTGCGGTGAAGTATCCACGAGTTTAAGAAACCATGTAGCGGATTTTAGCGCTTTTAAGCGCTTTTGGCCGCTAAATCCCGTTTTTTTCGCGCCTTTCGAGTGTATTGTGTCTTTCTCCGTTAACCCTCCCCGTGATACCCGTAAGCGGAGCGCCGAAGCACCGCGACCGCGATTAGCGGTGCGATAGCGGCGCTATTTGCCGCTTTTTACAACATTGAACTTGCTTATGCTTTCCAATCGGTAAATATTGTGTTAGCATATCCAAAGACCCTGTTAATCAATCTGAAAACTATATAGGCCTCTAAACAATTTGTACACAATTAAGAAATAAAATTTACGAGTAGAATAAGAAAGAACAAAATTCAGAAGAATTTCACTTTGCACTAGATGGAAATCAGCCCCAAATCCACATCCTAATGTAAAAGAAAGGGTTCACTTTAGACAACTCCCCTCAAATATGGGGCTTGTCTCAGAAAAGCCCCTCAACTATTTTAACTTTAGAAAACCTTGCTTAATTGTAGGGCTTGTCTTAGAAAACACACAACTATTTTTACATTACAAAAAAACACTCAAATTCGAGGTTGTTGTAGATAATCCCCTTTGACTTTCAACCCCTTTGACTTTCAAAATCAAAATATTGGACTTCAATTCGATGAATTTTGATGAGGAAACTAATCTTTAAAAAAATTTAAAAGTTTCAATTTCCTCAAACATTACAAGCATGGGTAAGTAGAAAATAAAAAAAGTTTAGGGTTTTAAAAAAAGAAAGTAAAAAAAAAAATTAGATTCACATGTGAACCTAGCAATGGAGATATGGAGGTAGAAGAAGAGGGGCAAAATAAAATAAAACGTGATTAAAAGGAAAAACTATGATAAAAATATTAATGTCTTAGGGATAGTATAGTCATTTTAAATTATTTTTTCTTTTAGATTTTAATTATATTAGTTTAGGTGGTTAAGTGAATGCATAATATTCTGTTAGTGCACCATTCATGTTATCCTCAGCTAGCATGGCTTCCATGTCCCAGTAAAGCCTTTTACTTCACATATTTTAGCCAACCAGGCATTGCCGCTGATCTTATTAAACCTTTCTAATAATGACTCCCATTCTGAGGTGGCTAGAGGCGGCTAGGAGGAGGCTGGAGGCGACTAGAGGCGACTGAGCTGCAGGCTAGGATATATAGGGCGGCTGGTAGGGTGGCTTGGTGGTTTCTTTTTCTTTTTTTTTACATGGAATATATAGGGCGGCTGGTAGGGTGGCTTGGTGGTTTCTTTTTCTTTTTTTTTTTACATGGAACCATAGATGATGGCCGGGCTTCAAAAAAATCTATATATAAGCAGGTCGTTGCATGGAAGCTCGGACTCGGAGAGCACAGCCCGAACTGACGGTGCTTACGAAGGATAACGTACAGATGGATTAAGCTTTTGAAACCAAGGAAGAGCTATGAAGCATCCATTAGAACCATTTTGATCACTGTCCAGTTGCTTCATTTTCTGAGGAGGGAACCC
>BQKN01001078.1:532890-567160 GCA_022839385.1 Asparagus kiusianus | reverse complement strand
TTCTGGCTGAGGACCTTCTGCATTGGGTTCTTCCGAGAGGTTATCCGAAACATCATCTGCATCTACAAATGTTGACTCGCTCTCTGAGTCATCTTCATCTGTCTTGTGCATGTCCTTGTACATCACCTTCTCGTTGAATGTCACATCTCTGCACCTGATCACCTTCTTGTTTTCGTTGTCCCAAATGCGATAGCCGAACTCGTCTTCACCATACCCGATGAATGTGCATTTCTTGGACTTGGGATCAGGCTCATTCCTGCCTTGATCACTACCATGCACATAAGCTACACAACCGAAAACTTTAAGATGTGAGAGGGTTACCTCCTTTCCGCACCATACCTCCTCTGGTATTCTGTGCTCCAATGAAACCGATGGACCTCGGTTGATCAAGTAAGCTGTTGTGTTGACCGCTTCTGCCCAGAACTGCTTCGGTAGACCTGACTGTATACGGATGCTTCTGGCTCTCTGTCAACGTTCTATTCATGCGCTCAGCCACACCATTGTGCTGAGGCGTGCCGGGCACGGTTCTCTCCATTCTGATACCGTGCTCATTGCAGAACTTCTTGAATCTGGTGTCTTCATACTCACCATCATTGTCTGTTCTGAGTTTCTTTACCCTCAAACCGGTCTCATTCTCGACCATGGCTTTCCATCTTCTGAAAGCCTCAAACACTTCTGACTTTTTCTTCAGAAAGTAGACCCACACTTTCCGAGAGTGATCATCAATAAAAATCATAAAGTAGTGTTTCCCACCAATCGACGCGATGGTTGTTGGTCCCCAAACATCTGAGTGAACAAGCTCTAGCTTCTGCTTCCTGGGGGCTCTGCCACTTGTCTGAAAGCTAACTCTCTTCTGCTTTCCAAGTATGCATTCTTTACACACATCAATCTCTACTGATTGTAAACCTGAGAGTTTTCTCTTTGTGTGCATAACCTTCATTCCCTTTTCACTCATATGACCGAGTCTCTGGTGCCACAGCTTTGAAGTCTCATTGCCTGCCGCAACTGAGATCAAACAACGTGCACCCGCTGTCATATACAGGGTACCAGTCTTCCTGTCTCTGGCAATCATCATTGCGCCTTTCGAAATCCTCCAATCATCACCATGGAAAGTCGTCGTGTAGCCTTCACTAGCCAGCTGGCTTACTGAGATTAAGTTCCTCTTCAGGTCGAGAATGTACCTAACATCCTTCAGCTCCCATACTGACCTATTCAGCTTAATCTTCACTACACCTTTGCCAATAATGGCACATGCTTGATCGTCACCAAGATATACATTTCCAAGGTTTCCAGGGATATACTTCTCGAGGAATTCTTTCTGAGAAGTAGCATGAAATGATGCTCCCGAGTCCAACACCCAAGACTCCTCCTTGCTCTCCAAAGAGCATATCAACGCATCATCTCCTCCTGAGATGGAGGCAACATTCACATCTGCATTTGCCTCCCACTCCTTCTTCTGTGCACTCTTGCACTGATTCTTGTAGTGCCCGGTTTTTCCGTACTTCCAATACTCGATAGCCTTCGAACTGTTGGGATTCCTGAATTTGGATCTTCTGTCATCTGATCCATTTCCTCTGGTTGAATTTCTACCTCTTGACTCTGTATGTAATACTGAAGAGGTTGTAGCTTCACCCGACTCTCTCCGTCGGATCTCCTCACTGAGAACCAGATCACGAACGTCATTGAACTTTAACTTTTTCTTTCCCGAAGAGCTACTCACTGCCGTGACTGTAGCGTTCCAACTCTCTGGTAGGGAAGACAAAAGGATTAACGCTCGAACTTCCTCATTTGGATTTTCTTCTTTTATTTTAATCCCATATCATCTCTCTCCAATCAACTCATCACCATCTCTCTCTCTCTTCATATTTCTCTCTTCCCTCCCCCTTTCACGCAAATACTCCCTCCCTCGTGTCCCGCACCCAATCCCTTTTTCTCTCTCTACAAATCTCATTCTCACTCTCTCTCTTCACCTCACTTCAATCTCTCATATTCTCTCTCTCACCCCAGCACACTCCTCTTCATCTCTCTCAAACAAAGCCACCTCCGCCTGAGCACGCCACCAGCGAACCACCGACGCCACGCCAAGCATCCGCAGCACCGCGCCGAGCTCCGACGAACCACAAGACCACGCCTCGCCGCCCTTACACCGCCATCCTTCCCCTGCTCATGTCGCCTTCCCCTGAGCTTGAACCACGCCCCGCTCGACCGCGCCGGCCAACTCTCGCCGCCGCGTTACCGAACTCCAGCCGTCTCCCCCAGCTTTGAGCTCAACTGCCAGCGAGTCTCCCTGACCACCTGCACCTCGTCCTCCTCCCCTCCTCCGACGAACCCCAGGCCGCTGCCGCCGCTCAGCCCAGCGTCGCCCACTCGCCTAATCGACTGCCCCGACCGCCCGAGCTCCGCCAAACCGAGCTCGCCCAGCTCCCGACAGCCCCAGCCCCACTGTGCTCTCTCTCCTCATCACTAACACAGCCACCATCACCTCCTTGGACTCGCTGACGTCGCCTCTCGAGCTCGCCGCCAACCAACGTTTCCACGCACGCCACCTGTTCGACTATATGCCAACGCATATCCAGTGCAGAACCGCCACCTTTAGCCGTCAACGAGCCGTCGGAACCCCGAGACATTCCAACGACCCTCGCAGGCAAGATCCTACTCACTCAGAACTGAATTTTTGTATTTATTATGAATTATCTGCAATGTTAGATTTGTTAATATTTATCTGCGTGGGATTGTTGATGAATAATATTAAATATATCATAGTAATATGCTAAATAGCATTTTTAGAATAATTCTGATAAATTAACAAAATTTATTATAATTTATTTGAGAACAGAATTATTTTAGGAAAATTATAATAATTTAAAAGGAATTATCTTGGGAAAAAGAACCATTTTAGAATAATTATAATAATTTTTAGAAATTATCTTGTGGAAGAAATTATTTTAGAATGATAAATATTTTAAAAAGAAATTATTTGGGAAATAGATTATTTTGAATTAATGAGAATTTATCTTATAAAAATATTATTTTTGAATTTATGAATTTTATTATTTAAAAGATTATTTTTAGAATTATTATAATGAGAAAAGAATTATTTTAGAAAAAGAATTATTTCGAAGTAAATAAATTATTATTTCAGAAGATTATTTTAGAACAATTTTATGATTCAAATTCTTAATCTTGATTATCTGATATGATATGATATTATTGTACATGATTAGTTGTATTGATTGTTTCCTATTGTGTTGAGAACCCCTAGCAGTTCATGACTTAGTGGCCTCGTACGTTATGAACAGACTTAGTGACATGTGTGGGTGTGTTGACTGAGTTTAGGTGGTGAACCCGAGTTTCAATGAGGAATATGATTGATTTAGAAAATACAAGAGAGTTGGGATGGAAAAGTCCATGTTCATGTGATCGGATAAGGCTGTTGATGTATCTTCCAGGCCTCCTCATGATCCAGTGTAGCTTGGGGTTGGTTTGTTGGGTCAAAGTGGAGCCGGTGTAGCCACTTTGGTCCGTGAGCTTGATATTCACCTGATTCTTGCTTGAGTTCGAACAAGGCCGGAATCGGATTGCGTGTAGCCCTCTGACCGATCCAGTGTAGCGGCGTATTGGGTGCACGTAGAGGATTTGTGAACAGTCAGTTATCCGATGATATGAGTGTTGACTCTATGTGAGATGTGGACCAGTGAGTTGAGATAGGATGGTTAGTTACATGACCTCGATTCTTGGCTAAGTATGATTCTTGTGAGATGTAGGCCAGTTGTGTTTCTTTTCATACATAGATCGGGGTTAATATTTAATTATCTACAATTTGAGACATATGGTATATATATGAGGGTTTCCTTGTTTGGATTATTTCGCTCGACGTACTACGTCTCGAGTTGTAGATTTTTAGGTATTAATTCCATCTATTGTATGCCCTTGTTACTTGGATGATTAGACTGATTGCTAGCTACATGATCTCGTTACCTGATCGATTCTGGATGCTTTATGTTATCATGATTTAGTAGTGTTTTCATGTTGATCTGTGGATTTTAGTTGTACGTTCTTTTGTTGTTTCTGTTATCGTATCGTTTTTCGCATTGGAATTCCGTTCGTTCTATATTCTTTGTGGGGTCGGGTCTTGCCGTGCGCCATGCACCTGACGTACACCTGTTTTCTCTGGTGTACGTCAGACTTAGGAGAAGAACAGATTTAGCTGGGAGATCGCCAGAACCAGATGATTCTTAGTAGGAGTGCCTAGCAGGCGGAGCAGAAGAAGAAATCGAAGCTTTGTGATTCCTTTCAGTTTATCTTTGTAGCACTTCATTTCTTTTTGATCAGTGTATTCTTATATTCTTCAGTATTTCATTCAGATAGTTTTTGTATAAGGGCATGTTTGACCCATATTTTATGTATTGGATGATATTCATTTGTGATATGATATGTATTCTTTTATTCTGAGTTGTCTACTATATTCTTGCTGATTGTGATTGGGGACCTGTGACTTCGCATTGTATTTAATTCTAGACGCTTAGCGTATTGGATTGAGAAGAAAAGAAAAAATAATAATAATAGCGTATATTTCTTCTCAATCTAATACGTCGCGGGCTTGCTCGCGTCCCGATTCCCTGGTATTTTGAAAAGCGGTGCGTGACAAAAACATATGCTAACCAACACCTAAAAGTTTTGGAACTTTGTAAAAAATATTCTCTAGGTTTTTTAAATTACAAAAATACCCCTATAATTTAAAAAATTATTAAAACATCTTGAAAAATATAAAGTTTACTTATTTCAATTTAGTGAGAAAGTTGAAAAATATATGCTAGCTAGAAACTGAAAGTTTTTTTACTTCGGAGAAAATATCTTATAAGTTTTGAAATTGTAAAAAAACCCTTAAAAATTCAAAATTTATAAAAAAAATACCTTGAAAATTTCAAACTTATAAACACACTAAAAACCTACAAAAAATACAAACAACCCCTAAAATTTTATGGAATTTACAATACACACTAAATTTTTACAAATTGCAAAATACAACCCTCAAAATTGTAAAATGCATAAAAATTCCGATAATTTTCAACCTAACAGTACATTAAAAATATAAAAATTATAAATATCCCCTACATAATTTATAATTTATAAAAAATACCCTTATAGTTTCAAAATTTATAAATAAATCTTTAAAATTTAAATTTTACAAAAAACACCCTCAGAATTTCAAATTCATTAGTAAATTGAAAGTATATAAATTATAAATAGCCTATAAACAATTTACAATCTGTAGAAAATACCTATAAGATAAAAAAATTATAAAAACCCCCTAAAATTCATAACTTATAATCACCATGAGAATTTCTAACCTATAGACATTAAAATGAATATGCAAAATTACTAACAACCCTTAGAAAATTAAAATTTTGTAAAAAATATCATACACCTTTTAAAAGTATAGGTTTAGGAAAAACTTTTTATGGTAAATATTACCCATAACTTTTTTAAAAAGAACATAACTAATTAAAAATCTATTAAATTTAAAATTTACAAAAAACACACTTAAACTTTAGTACATTGCAAATTACCCCTCTAAAGTTTAAAAATTTTAATGATTTTTTGTAATTCCTTGATTTTAATATAATGTTTAATAGTTTTTTGTATTTGTAAATTATAAATTTTTAGGGTATTTTTTACAATGTAAAACTTTTAAGGGTGTTTATTTTGTAGTTTTCTAAATTTTTATTGTGTTTTCAGTGTAATGCACAAATACGTCAATTAATGATGATATTGAAGAGTAAGTCATTCTTAAGATTATTAGACCATAGTTAAGTGTGCACATCACTATTCCTAGACAGTATAGTTTATATATACAAAGAAATTCAGACAATCTATATAGTGGTTAAAAATATTTTAACTTTAATGTGCTATTTTTATTAATTATATTTAATGTGAACCCACCATGTAATTTTGCATGTGGTCATCATAATTTTAATACGTTGGATTAATTGACTATATACGCATATAGATCATAGATCACTATACTTTCTCACATGAGCTAATATTTGGTGCTTAATAATTTAAATTATTACATTTAAATTTAATATAAAGAGAAGCTCTAATAGCATTTATTTATTTACCTACAACATAATGCAATCTCAATTCCTATTTTTTTGCTATAGATTTATTCCATAGTTACGCGTATCAACTTAATAACTAAAATAATAATTATTTATGCTTAAATTAGGATGATTGTAGTTGGTTACTCACTATAAAATTTTTATGAAGATATATACCTTGTGTCCCATTTATTCCACATATGATTCAATCATGGGAGCCTGTAGATATCCTCGTCGGCTTTTCAATGCATCTTGAATCGCCTCATTCCGAGGTCGGATGAGTGAGTTAAGGCTGTTAGAGAACCCGCGGGTCGGAATTTTGCTACAGTACTGCAGGCCGGATTTGCTACAGTAACTACCGACCGGAATTTTGCTACAGCATCACAGGTCTGAATTTTGCTACAGTACCCACGGGTCGGAATTCTACTACAGTACCCACGGGTCGGATTTTTCGACCCGCGCTACAGTAACCACGGGTCGGATTTTTCCGACCCGTGCTATAGTAACCACGGGTCGGATCCGATCCGACCCGCGCAAGCGCGGGTCAGATTTGTCCCGCGCGCTGTTTCGACCTCAGTTTGGGTTTTTACGATTTTTTTCAGGATTTGGTCGTTTTTGAGGTTCCTAACTGACTTGATATCATCCCCTAACATGGTTAATCAGTTATTAACTGAAGATATGGACGAATCATTCATTCTCATCCAAAAACCTCCTAACCTAAGCCTATAAATACGAGCTCGGGGGCTCATTTCAAAGGGGGATTAATTATCAAAGCGAGGAGGTGCTGCCGGATTGAGGAGTCAAGGGAGCATGAATTTCAGTGAAGGCAAATCAGATCCCGACGAATCCCGGCATAAAGAAAGAGCAATTCGAAGGATCTGAAGCCTGTTTCCGTCCATTCCTCGAGATCAGGCTTGGTCTTGATCTCGAGAAGAGCTCTGATTTCGCTTGGTCGATTTCAGCGCTTCAATCAAATACCTCTGCGGTAAAGGCGAAGCTCTGCCAAATTTCCATCAACCGGATCTAGATCTAAGGTGGTCCACGGATATCAAAATCCCCGGCACAGGCAAAGATCCCGCACAAGCAGAAGACCGATAAACGATCTCCCTGCGTTTGTTTGATAAAGTTGTAAACTTTTTATTTTCATTGTGTAAGGAGATCTTATAAAAAGATCAACTTTTTATTTTATTTGAGTTTATTGTAACGACCAAAGTTATAATAGATTCAATGACAATGAAAGCAACTTTTGACGCAAACATGGTTGAGTATCCCCTGGTTATGAATTAGAATTTGGGCAGCAAACTCATTGAACATCGCAATAAGATTTTCTGGAAGTTGGATTCTTTACGTATTTGTTGAGCTAATTGTAATATTTGAAGATTATTGGCTCGCACAACAACCTGGAGAAGATGATTTTTGAGTATAAAGCATTTAAAAGCGTTAACTGTGGTTATTTGAGTTCAATACTTTGAATAATTGTTGTTTGAATATTACTGATAGAATATTTCATCTTCTGCAGATTGTAGATAGGCTTCAATGGTATGTGAAAGATGGTGATACGGTGAGGATTCTAATTTTGTTCGTTTTTTCCCTTTATTACAGGGCATCCTATTCCTAGGAGCTTCTTTTTTGTTTAGGGCCCTTTCTATAGTACATGGTAACTTGGTTAAACTGTTTTCTGATGGCCACATCTATCCCGGCTGCTATGTTATGCCTGGTAGTGTTTCATCTGTGCATCTATTTTTGCTAGGTCTTAGTAGCAATCCATTCAAACGATAATATACTTGTGCAATTTAACTTCGACAGATCATAAATATACCTCACAATCCTCCAACACCACAAGACTCAAGTAGTTCATTTACAGTTTTTGAAACTAAATGAAACTCATAACATGTCTACTATAAAATAAATAAATTCATAGTTAACAATGAACCACAGTTCATATGATCCAATTAATACACTTATAAAGTCTAACATTCATGCATAATCAAATACTTGATGGCCTTGCCTGACCTTTCCATTGACTCCATCATCTTCATCTCAAGACAACATAGACTCTCTACTTTTCTACAATCAAACTCGAGGACGTCCTTTGCTACCTTGACTTTGTCAAAATTTTAAGAGCTTCTGATAGCTTTAGGAACACTAAGAACTTCATAGTACTCTCAAGTCAATACAACAACATCCCGGTCATCAACCAAAAACAGAGGGAATTTGAAGTCACTTCATGAAATTTAATCATAGGAAACTATGGAAGTATGCTAAATAACTAAAAGATGTACCAGTAGATTAAATGATCAGATCGCAAAAACGTATTTGTGATACGAAGTAACAAATTATGTTTCAAAGAGTCTCACCTTCATCATGACTGCACCTTAGAAGATTCTACTTCTTGGCATTGATGAAGCTTTAGCTTTATGTTGTCTTTGATACCTGAAATTCCTGTCACAAAAATCTGTTTGTTTTACTACTATTTGGTAAATGCCTTAATGGGTTGGAAATATTCAAATGTCCTTTCCTATCCATGCACATTCAAATTAGGATGAGTTGTGAATCGTCCACTTGGTGGCCGGTCATCTAGTTTGATGGCGGCGTAAATAAAGCACCAACTCATCTTTCGTTTATGCTATACAAGCTTGGTCAACAGAACAATCAGAAGTCAATTATATCATATTCAGCATATACTCAGAAGTTAGAACTCCTCATAGCATGGATAGATGGTCTTTACATGTATACATGTTTATGAACTTTATATCTAGCTAGATTGCTAGATCATTATGCCAAGATATATGATGAAATTCTATGTTTAATGGATATATGATGAAACTCTATGTTTGCTGTAAAGTTCACTAACTTAAAATTACTTTCTGTTCAAGAGCTTCGGTATTTTTCTGAGCTCGCAATTCTATCTACTACAGAAGCTGAAATTTAGGTAGGATATTTGGTGTTGTATCACATAGTTTGCATAATTGTGATTCTTAAACTGTGATATATTTAATATCAAACACAAAGATGAGTGAAACTGTGAACATTCTGAATATTGTTCTGATACCACCTTTATCAGCTGTTCATTCCTTGCAGTGCTAATTTCTTTTCAGATTGTTGATTTCTGCTGCGGTGCTAATGATTTCAGCCAATTAATGAAAGAAAAGCTTGATATGCAACAGGAAAGAAATGTTCATTTAAAAATTATGACATCATTCAACCGAAGGTAACTTTTCCTATTTAAAACTGTATCTTCCCTTGCACAGCTGCAAAATCTGTAGCAACTTTCCTTGTGGAAACATAAAACCTCAAAATTGATATTCAGAAACATCTCAATAGCTTCTTTTTGATATAATAATCGCTTTGTATCTTACTGAATAGTTCAAAGTAAGTTAAGATTTTTTATTATAGATATAGTGCCTAGGTTGCAGGGATGAGGAGTTGATACATGGTTTTAAGAGCGGTAATGTGTGCATATGTGCGTGGATGTGTTGTGTGCTTGACTTAAGCTCTCTAGTTACAGGTTCATGGTCACAGTTTTTTAGAAAAGTAGCATTGAAGTAATGAAGTAGTTACTCTAATTAGCTAAACCAGTTGGAGGGGGTGGGGGAGGAGGAGGGGGGTGGGGGGGGGGGGACTGGGGAGTACAGTTGTAACTAGAAGGGTAAAGTCCTTGAAACCTAAAAAGAATTCTTCGAAGTTATCAATGATGACATCTTGGTGTTTCAGCATAATTACGACTAGAGTAGGTCTAATTATGATATGATACTCTTTCGATAAGTATGTTTCAAGGAACTTCCGCAACTAGCATTCTGGCTCCACTGGGTGCAGCTATCTCACTGCAGTCTTCACCGAGTTGAGATGTTCCACTGCAGAGATATGCCCAAATAGGTAAACGTATGTGTGGACAGAATGACATGTGCTTAGGGAATCTCCTGCATGTCCAAAAAAGAGCCATATGTTCTTAAACAATATATATGCTTTCTTGTTAGAACACAAAGCTTGGAGCACCTCGTGATGCGCTAGTTATTGGCGTCAATTTACTATCAGTATTGGTGCATGGGAAATGACAGTGGAACTTAGGGGTGTAAACAGTTCGGATAGGGCTCGGATATGATACTTACCATGTCCATATCCGCTTACAAATCACAAATTCTGATGTATCTTGGTAAGGAAAAATATTAACCGTGTCCGCTAAAATTAGATATAGATACGGATATGCATGCGTATACTATGTGGATACTTGATGGTTATGAGAAAATCAGATAATATTAAAAAAATATATATATAGTTCATATGATACAAGAGAGTTCATTAGAATGTTTTGTAGGCGTCTAAAACTGTCTATAAAATCCCTCACGAAACTCGAAGCAAAGAATTGGCGAGTCAAGAAGATTCACCTAAACAGCTCGTGCGCGTCGGTCAACGCGCGTACGTCAAATCAGCTCGTGCGCGCCAGTCAACGCGTGTACGTCAAATCATCTCGTGCGCGTCGGTCAAACGCGTGCACGTCAACCAGCTCGTGCGCGTCGGTCAACGCGCGCACGCCAATTAGTCCGCACGCATCGATCAACACGCGTATATTAACTAAAGCGCGTTCGACGATCGGTCTTGCGGCGAAGCATATAAGTCAACAAATCAGCCAAACACACGAAAAGAACAAGTCTCGGAAGAAAGAGAACATAAAAGAAAAAAGCCGACAAAACTGCGCGAACTTAAGACGGAACAAACCGACCCGCACAAGCGCGGGTCGGATCAATCCGACCCGCGAAAGCGCAGGTCGAATTGGTCTGACCAGCAATGGTGCGGGTCGCACCAGCCCGACCCGCCATTGTGCGGGTCGGACCAATCCAACCCGCAATTGTGCGGGTCGGATTGGTCCGACCCGCGCAAGCGCGGGTCGGACTGATCCGACCCGCGCCGCGCAGTCTGGTACCCGATACGCGTTTTGACGGGTTTTAAGCTGTTTTCACAGGATTTTTCTGTTCCAGGGGTTCCCAACTAACTTGATATCATCCCCAAACGTGGTTAGGCTGTTGTTAACTGAAGATAAAGCCCAATCACTTGTTCTCATCCAAAACAACCGCATCCGGGGCCTATAAACATGAGCCAAAGGCCTCCATTTTCGGGATCTGGAATTTTATCAAGAGGACGAAGTGCTGCTGGATTGAAGAGTGAAGGAGCACGAAATTTCAGCGAAGGTCAACGAGATCCCGGCGAACTTCCAAGCAAAGGAGAAGCCGTTCGAAGGATCCGAAGCCCGTACGTCCGTTCCTCGAGATTAGGCTTGGTCTTAATCTTGAGAAGAGCCCTGATTTCGCTTTGTCGATCTCAGCGCTTCAAACCAAAAAACTTCATCAATCAAGACGAAGCACTGCCGAATTTTCCTGCAACCGGATCTGATTCGCGGTCGTCCACGGATTAACCCCGACACCGGCAAAGAACCCACGCAAGCAAGGACCGATAAACGGATCTTGTGTTTATTTTTAAGAAAGTTGTAACCTTTTATTCTTTTGTTATTTGAATTCATTTGTAACGCTTAAAGTTTAATGAAATCAATGACTAAGGCAGCTTTCGACGGAAACAAACTGGCGACCACAGTGGGAGCCGACAGCCTTTCTACGAAGGCTGACGTGTCGCAACCTCGGATTCCGATCCCGGTTGAAACGGAGGTCTAATATGAGTTCGACCAGCAGGAGTACGAGGAATACTTGTCCTCCTCCTCCAGATCGGCCTCTCCTCACAGATGCAGGAAGGCCTACTCCAGGAAGACCCGTTGGACTTTAGCTGCAGAAGCCCAAGAAGGAGATCTTCCCGCCACCGCTGCACTTGTGGCTCACAACGCCCCGCCGGCATCCGACAAGGCTAAAATTACAGATCTGAACCCCTTGAGCAAGGGGTCGACTGTTGATGATGTGCCCACTCTGTCAAAGAGAGCACGTCAGAGGCGACGCCAACGCCTCGCACGCCAACTGGCCAAGGCCTTGGAACCAGTTGATGGAATCCGCTATGAGGCGGATCTGAAGTCTAGGAGGCGCCAACCACCACAACAGAGAGTCGACAACCCCTCCTCTTTCAAACCAGCGAGGAACGAATGAGTTCGCGTCAAAAGGACCCGATCGACTCTTCAAGAACGGATTCAGAAAAGCCGCGCATTGCTTGCACAAGCAAAAATTCTTATGCAAGAAGCTAAGAAATTGGAGAAAGAATGAGTGGAAAATAAGCCACAAAGACTGCACCAAGTATGGAGGCCAAAGTCTAAGACGGCGGCCAAAAAGTTCGAAAAACGTGGGTCACTCCAATCCGACCCGCCAATCTGCAGGTCACTTCAATCCGACCCGCCGAAACGCAGGTCACTTCAATCCGACCCGCCGAAACGCAAGTCACTCAAATCCGACCCGCCAATCTGCAGGTCACTTCAATCCGACCCGCCGAAACGCAGGTCACTTCAATCCGACCCGTCAATCTGCAGGTCACCCAGATCCGACCTGCCAATCTGCAGGTCACCCAGATCCGACCTACCAATCTGCAGGTCGCCCAAATCCGACCCTCCAACTCGCGGGTCACCTAAGTCTGACCCGCGTCAGAGTCAAGACAGAAGATTTCCTGCACTTATTTCGTCAATTCCATCAAGTTCCGCGCCTCCGGTTGAGGTCCGCGATAGCGTGGATTTGTCCCATTTTAAAATAACAATCAAAGATCGCCTTGGCCCTTCACCCGATGATCGAGGCAAAGCTCCGGTCAAAGAGCGATTAGGCCTATTGGATGAACCTCGAGCACATCGTCAGGCTGGAGGTCGTCCTCCTAAGCAGCGGAGGAGAACATATAACGGGAAAAGTCCCGCAAATGACCGCATTGGATTGCGTGTTGAAATACGGGAGCCTGTTGAGGACCAACGTTCACAAAAACGTAGCCTCAGACATGAGACTCCTAAAAACGCTAATAAAGCGTTGTATCCCCAGAAAGAAACGTACTCGTCAGACGAGGACGTTACACTTAGGGACTCGTGCCAACATACGATAGGTTGCTCCAGTCACCAAGCTGACGAGTTGTACTATCAAACTGGGGGTGCGAACAAATCCAGAAAAAGGAGTGCCCGAGACACGGATTCTCACTGCCCCTGTGCTAAAATTATTAAGACGGTATTGTCAGAATGTTGCTGTTCTAAGACCATCCCGGAAAGAGTTTCGGTGTTTGAAAGAATCTCCACAAGAACATCTGAATCCAGACCAAGGCATTTCCGCAAGAAGAGAGTTGCTCTTCAGGATGATGAATTTCCAGAAGTGTCCATAAACATGACCGGGAGAGGAAAGTCGACGCGACACTTTAGTCCAGATCAGTTTGCCGCAGTGTCCCAGCGTATAACTCGATTGCGATCGGGGACCAGTAGACGAAGGGATTACCAAAGAATGCAGAAGGGACTTCCTTCAGATGATGAAACCTCGGATGCTTGCCCAGATGTTTGCTCGGATGCTTGCTCAGCGATGGCTTCCGATGACACCGCATCAAGTGCAGGACAACCCTACGAATCACTCATGATTAGCGCTGAGCAAGTGACTAAGATTCTTGAGGACGTTTTAACCAAGCAAAAAGACAGTTTTAAGTATGAAATGGAAATGGCTATGCAGCGAATGAGGGAGATGCATGACCAGCAAATCGTGGCATTGATAACTCATCAAGGAGAATCTAGCCGTCGCAGTAATCCCAACCAAGAGGATGATGAACGTAAAACGGACGAGAATGCTAACATGAACACTCCTACCGTCAATAACAATAATGGGGGTGGCCCTTCGGATGATGACAATACAAAGGAGGACCACGTTACTTCTCCCAGAAATCACTCGAAGACAGATACGAGTGAGGATAAGAAAATGAGGGACTTGGAGAGCAAAATCAATGCGTTGATGAATGCTCAAGAAGTAAAAAAGTTCGGAATACCATGTCCATACCCGAGAGAGTGGGAGTTAATCCCGTATCCGACGAAGTTCAACTTAATCAACTTCACACCGTTTGATGGAAAGGGCTCCCCCACTCAGCATTTAATATACTTCAAGTCTCACTTGGGGATAATCTCCGGGAATGAACCTCTGATGGTACGGTCATTCGTCGGCACTCTTCGCGGAGCAGCCTTCGATTGGTATCGTCGCCTCAAGCCGGGGAGCATTAGCAGTTAGGATGACATGGAGGACATGTTTCTCACAAATTTCTTTGACGATGACACCGAAGTCTCGATCGGAACATTATTTGATGAGAAGCAAAAGGACGGAGAGTTGGTGGAGAATTTCATCAAATGGTTTCGGAACAAAGCCATGAATTGCAGGGATCCGATTAGTGAGGACTTCATCCTGGAGACTTGTCACAACAATCTTTCATTGGATATTCTCGAAGCCATGGGAATGGCACCGTCTAAGACCTGAAAAGATTTAAAAGTTCGAGGGGAAAGAGCCGAACGTTTCCTCAAGAGGAAAAAGACCGAAAGAGGTCAAACGGCGGCACCAGCCCCGCAACAGAATTTTGTTCCTAAGGGAAAAGGGAAAGCGCAAGTGAATGCAGTGGATGCGAACCAAACATTCGAGGTGCAAGCGCAACCGCAACAACAATAGCAGAAGGCGCCTCAGCAGTCACGATGGCAACAACAGCCTCAGAAACAGAAGGCTTCGGAACTGAAATTCCCGAAGATCTATTCGTTCAAGGAAGATGAAGTTCCCGGTATTTTTAAATATCTTATAGAGAACAACAAGATTAAGTTGCCTCCAGTCCAAGATCAGGAAGACGCCAAAAAGGTTAATGACCCGAAGTATTGCGCGTTTCACAGAGCGGTTCACCACCCTACCAAGTTGTGTTACGCTCTCAAAGATAAGATCCAAGCTTTGATTGATGTGGGGGTCATCACTATGAAGCAGCCTAAAGAGAATAAAGTGGGTGCAAATACAGTGTCGATCAGCTTCGGATCTGTCCCGTTGAACTGGTTTCAGCCCGAACCCGTGGTGAAAGTGGCAATGAACACCGTGAACGATGATCCTTACAAACAACGTCAGAAGGGACTTGTGCCACACACGGCCCCGAATGGCGAAATTCTCTAGGTTCACCCCGACTTGATTGAAGATGAACAGTGGACTGGATCTTCATCCAAACAGAAATCAAAAGGAAAAGAGAAGTCCTGCTACGGAGTCTGTTATTCCAGGAGAAGATGACGAAAGAATCCCGGCTTCCCCGCTTTCTGAAGATGAACAAGAAGTCTTTGCGACCCGGAGTGGAAATGAGTATCACTTCAAGTATCCGGATGCTTCCGAGCAGTTAGCTAAGCAGGCGGTAACCAAAACCGTTCCCTCCAAGACATTAGCGGAAATGGGAGTGGTCACAACTCCCCCAGTACCCGTGATTGCGGAGAAGACCCAACAAAAGCAGAAAGGGAAAGAACCCTTATACCAAGAGGGTCAGAACCCGAAGCAGTCTCGATTCAATCACCCGATTGGAAGGAACAAACCGGGAAGCTCGAGTGCTCCACCCCATTTTGACATTATGACGCAGTTAGCTAATATACCGGCTAGAATAACCCTGTATGAGCTGCTGCGTCTTTCAAAAGACACAAGGGAAGCGTTACAAGAGGCCTTGTCCAATTCCGAAGTTTTCCTGACTCGGATCAAGCCATCTCCTGAAGAACCAGAGCCGCCGGTTCAACATTGCAACCTCGCCACGCACCGTTTCCCTTGCATTTCTTTCACAAAAGAAGACATGCAGACGAAGAATTCGAAACATGATCGACCCTCGTATTTTACCGGGCACATCGGCTCCAGCGTTGTCAACCGGATCCAAATCGATCCGGGTTCCGCTGTCAGCATCATGCCACTCCGATTGATGTACAATCTCGGGATACCGGCTAGTAAGCTAGCCTCCACAGGCACTACTATCTACGGATTCAACACCAGTGGGTCCAGACCATTAGGAAAAATTCAAGTGAAGTGCCAGATAGGGGATTTAAAGTCGGAAGTCACATGTTACGTAATTAATGCAGAGACCTCCTATAATTTACTGTTGGGTCGACCCTGGATCCACGGTAATCTTATAGTCCCATCAACTCTTCATCAGTGTCTTAAATATGTGGACACCAATAACGAAGTCAAGACGGTGGTCGCGGATAAGCAACCTTTTAAGGGATTGGAGAACTATTTTACCGACTCCCTTCTATACGGTGCCGAATCCGATACTGAACCATCGGCCCAAGGAACGGACAGCGGGGACGAAGCTGATACCGAAGCTGGGTTCGATTATGATGTTGGTTTTGTACTTAATGACATTGTACCCATTGTAATCAATCTTGACGATGAAGAATCATCGGAAAGTAGTTGTAATTGACAACTTGCCGAAGAAATATCAATAAATGATGATTTAGAGTACTTGTGTCCTGATAATATTATGAAAGGGCTGTATGATAATCCTAATTTGTATATGCCACTTCACTCATTTTGCATGATAAAAAAACAGGTGCAGGACTCGTTTGGAACGACACTTGTCGTTCCTGCGAAGACAGGGGGTGAGAAGAAAGTTGTCTACGGTAAAGGAAGAGAATCTCCAATACCAGACCATTTCTTGGAAGACGAAGACGATGATGATAAACCTGCCCCTCACCTATTTAGATATAACACAAAAGCACGTGATCTCATGGAGAAGTACGGATATGACTTCACGCTCGGAGAAGGTCTTTGTTTTGGTCGAGGTCCGTGAGTTCCACCTCGAATGGCCTATGTACCAAAAGGAAAACCCGACGACTATTATCGCCACAGAAGAGGTTTAGGTTATGTCTCCTCATCTGATGACGAATGTTGTTGGCAAGTCATCGATCAAATTGCTAACAAAGGTAAAAACGGTATTCTTCTGATTCCTCAGCTTGGGATTCCGACGCTAGTCTCGGAGAAATGTTCAAAAAGCTAATGTCGAATATGGTTACGGTTGATCCTGCTACAATAGAGGAAGACGATCAAATGCCAACTTGGGAAGACCCTTGGGTTCATCACTTGAATATGCAGTACGGTGATAGGTTTGAACAAAGGGAACCTCCTACCAAAGATCAAGTAGTCCAGGTGAATATGGGTAATGAGGATAATCCGAAGCCAATATTCATTAGCGACAGCCTCCCGCCGAATGAGAAAGAAGAATTAATCTCTCATCAGGGAATACATCGACGTGTTCGCCTGGAATTATGAAGATATGCCAGGGCTCAATCCAAATGTAGCAGTGCATTGTCTTAATATTAAGCCGGATGTCAAACCTGTCAAGCAACAACAAAGACGGTTTCGTCCGCAGATTATGGAGGCAATCGAGTCTGAAGTCAAAAAGCTTATCGATTCGGGTTTCGTCAGGGAGGAGCAACATCCCGAGTGGCTCGCCAATATCGTCCCAGTCCTCAAGAAGAACGAAAAAAATTAGGATTTACAATTGACTTCAGAGATCTTAACACGGCCTGCCCAAAAGACGATTTCCCTCTTCCCATCACAGATGTTATCATTGATAATACATGCGGATTCGAGAGAATGTCTTTTATGGACGGATTCTCTGGTTATAATCAGATAAAGATGAACCCAGATGACGAAAAGCACACCGTGTTTAGAACACCTCTCGGTGTTTTCTGCTACACGGTTATGACCTTCGGCTTAAAGAATGCAGGTGCTACATATCAGAGAGCCATGTCAAAGATCTTTCAGGAGCATCTCCGAAAGACTGTCGAATGCTACGTGGATGATCTGGTTGTAAAAAGCCGTGACAAGAATGACCACATTAAAGACTTAAAGACCATGTTCGATCTGATGCGGACCCATCAATTGAAAATGAATCCTACCAAATCTTTCCTCGGGATGTCCAGTGGTAAATTCCTTGGATTCGTCGTCACCACCAAAGGTATTCACATCGACCCCGATAAAGTAAAGGCAATTAATGAGTTACAACCTCCGAGAAACCTTAAGGAACTCAGAGATTTACAAGAGCGATTGGCGTATATCCGTCGGTTTATCTCAAACCTCTCAGGAAAATGCCAACCATTCTCTAAACTCACAAAGAAGGGCGTGTCGTTCATATGGGACGACGCTTGTCAAAAGACGTTCGAGAGTATTAAAGAATATCTCTCGAAACCTCCTGTACTCGTTACACCGAAATCGGGCAAACCGTTCTTGATTTATGTCAAGGCGACGAGCCACTCATTAAGTGCACTACTCGCACAAGATGACGATAACGGTCACGAACAGGCAGTATATTACTTGAGCCGGACCTTGGTAGGTGCCGAATCCCGATATCCCATGATTGAAAGGGAATGTCTCGCCTTGGTGTTCGCAATTCAGAAAATGCGGCATTATCTGGTTGGACAGACTATTTATGTTATCTCTAAAGTTAACCCAGTCCGAGTATTCATGACACAGCCAGCTTTCATGAATTGGCGGTTAGCAAAATGGGCCTTGCTCTTGTCCCAATACGACTTACATTTTAAACAACAGAAGTTAGTAAAAGGACAGGCCATCTGTGATCTCCTGGCAGCTAATCCAACTACGGATACCGCCGAGATATATGACGACTTACCCGATGAAACCCACGAAGTCAACATAACTTCCCATCAACAGGTATGGCGTTTGTATTTCGATGGTGCTTCACGGGCAACTAATATAGCAAGTACCACTGGATGTTCTAAGGTTTCCTCCGGAGTTGGAGTTGTTTTAGTTTCCCCAGGAAAACATGTGATGCCTCGAGCCTATTCATTAACCGAACCATGCTCAAATAATGTAGCCGAATATAGCGCGCTAATCATAGGATTAAATTTCGCTAAAGAACTGGGGGTTGAGTATCTCGAAGCCTTCGGTGATTCTCAGCTAATAGTCAAGCAAGTCCAATGAGAGTATGAAGTCCGAAGTCAGGATTTAATACCATATCATAAGATGGCAGTGGAAATAACAGAATCATTTGAAGGGTTCTTCATCGAACACGTTCCGCGATTACAGAACACCTACACAGATGCATTAGCAGCATTAGCCGTATCTCTGGCACAGCCTTCCGAAACGGAACAGTTTGTTACGGTAAGAACTCACCAGCTCTTAGTGCCACTCTACGATGAGGACGACAAAGAAGAAGAGGTTCAAGAGGTATACGCAACTCAGGTCGAGTTCGAACCTCAAGATTGGCGTTTCCCCATCATCGATTACGTTTTGCATGGAATTTTACCAGAAGACGTGAAGGAAAGGGATTCAATTCGACGAAGGGCATCAAGGTTCTACTATAATACGGAGAGCCGAACGCTATACCGCAGGGGGTATGATGGTTTGCTGTTACGCTGCTTATCGGCTAAGGAAGCTGAAGAAGTCCTCAAGGAAGCACACGAAGGGGTTTGTGGTGCACACCAACCCGACCCCAAACTTTATGACCGTATCAGAAGAATGGGATATTTTTGGCCTCTTATGATGAGCGACGCAATCGCATATGCCCGAAAGTGTCACGCGTGTCAAGTACACGCGAATTATATGCACCAACCTCCAGAGCATTTGCATCCTTCGGTTACATCATGGCCGTTTGAAACCTGGGGAATGGACATTGTTGGGCCTATAAATCCCCCGTCAGTCAAAGGTGATCGATTCATCCTGGCAATTACTGACTATTTTTCCAAGTGGGCTGAAGCCATCCCGCTCAGAGAAGTTAAGACCAGTAACGTCATCGCATTCATCAAACACCATGTTATCTACCGACATGGTATTCCAAGACGAATCATACATGACAACGGTCCTTAATTTGTCAACAACGCCTTCATCAGGTTTTGCGAGAAGTTTAAAATTCAGGATGTCTCGTCGACGGCTTACAATCCCGCAGCAAATGGATTGGCTGAAGCTTTCAATAAGACTATCATAAAGTTATTGTCGAAACTTGTGAAGAATAATAAACGGGATTGGGATGACAAACTTGGCGCGGCTCTATGGGCCTATCATACTACGGTACGTACACCGACTGGCGCAACCCCGTATTCCTTGGTGTACGAGTGTGAAGCCGTCCTCCCATTAGAAATACAAATTCCATCTCTTCGGATCGCCCTCGCAACCCAGATGACGACCGAAGAACAACATCAGAAACGTCTCGAAGAACTCGAGATGTTCGATGAAAAGCGCCTAGAAGCTCAACAGCATATTGAGTTTTACCAAGCCAGAATTTCTCGAGCTTTTGACAAAAAGGTCCGACAACGGAGTTTTAAAGAGGGAGATTTGGTCTTAACTGAATGACGACCTATGATCCTTAACTCTAAGAAGAAAGACAAATTTGAACCCAAATGGGAAGGACCGTTCGTAGTAGAGACAGTCTATTCGAGTGGCGCATATCGCCTCATCACCAAGGAAGGCGACCGGCTTATGATGTCGATAAACGGCAAGTTCCTGAAAAAATACTACCCTTAGTGTACTCAGGATAACCAATGTATCGGGAAGTTCTCGAAAGAATATTGCATGTGGTATTCTTAGGGATAACCCAGTTGCTATGAAAGTAATGAATAAAATCCACACTTGGACTCTGAATGTATTCAAAGTTAAAGCGTGTTTTATTATTGATGAATGAGATTTGATTATCTTGACAGATCAACCTTTCCTCTCAATAATTTCCCACTGATCAAGTCAATTGACAGTGGGCCCACCAAAATTTCTATCCGTCAATTCACGGCAATTCTCAAAACTTGACGTGTTAAGTCCTAATCACTTAACATCAAAATTCCCCATCGAGTGGCTAGCACGAACCAGTACTTCTACTGCTACCTGTATTCCACTCTCTTTGCTTTCAGGTCAAACCTATAAAAGTTAGGGCCAAAGCTAGTTTCTCCTCTCGATTCCTTTCATGAACGAGAGGTCCATTTTCAATTCGAGCAATCAAACCCATAAAAGTTAGGATTGTCTCCAACCTCTCTTAGTCAAACCTGCAGATAGTTAGGACTAAGATCAATTCATCCCTTTCGATAAACGAAAGACTTCCATGAATTCCTTTTCAGCCAAACCTATAAAAGTTAGGGTCGAAATCGGAATTTCCCCTCAATGAATGAGGAACTCTTTTCGTGAATCAAACAACCAATCCTATAAAAGTTAGGGTCGTTTGAATCTTTCCGATTCTCGGAGTGGAGATCCCACTCTTAGTTTTATCTTTCCGGATTCTAAGGGTGGAGATCCCACCTTGAGTTTTCTTTCCAACTGGAGACAGAATATAAAATTCTTCCTCTTCAGTGTTGAAAAATAGAATATAAAATTCTTCCTCTTTCATTTTTGGATTTGTCTTTACCCTAAACAAGACCTGGGGCCAAGAATATAAAATTCTTCCGCTCCAACATCTGATTTGTCTTTACCCTGAGAAAAGACACAATTCTCAACTTTAAATCCGCGCACTTGATGCCCGGGGAATTTTATCTCGACTCCTAAATAGAGATAAACCTACGCCTAACACGCGTTGCCGGTTTAGTCTTTCACCGAGTGAAAAAGACACCAAAGTACGAGTCTGGGGATGTTTATCCCGAATCCTAAGTAGGGATGAGTCAGCGCCTAATACGCGTTGTCGGATGCCATATTTTCGTAAGAAATGACGAAGCCTATGTATTCGAAAATCATAGCACCGAGTCTAAGAGAATTAACTCTCTTAGCACAACGTTACATGTGAAACGGGTTTTAATAATTCACATGCTAGCCCGATTCAAACGGTAATCGGTAAAGGCACATCAAACCCGTTGAAGGCTGGGGGTTTGCTAAAAATCCTAAGTCTGCGCCTAATACGCGTTGCCGGTTCGTCTCTCACCGTAAGAAAATGACTAAGTCTACGTATTCAAATTCGTAGCATTAAGTCTATAGGGGTTCATCCCTTTAGCACAACATTACTTGTGAAACGGACCCAGATAATTCACAGGCTAGCCCGATTCAAACGGTAATCGGTAAAGGCATATCAAATCCGTTGATGGCTGAGGATTTGCCAAAAATCCTATAAGTATTATGGTTGATTATTCTAAACAGAATGTGAAATCATAATGAGAAGATTGAACAAAACTCGCGTATCATTAACAAAAAAAGAAGTTCAGATATAACAGTCACAATCACTTTACATTGTATTTTTCACTAATAATTTCCTGCTCAAGTTTGTTTAACTCTTCAGCATAAGCACGTTCAAGCTCACGCTGTAGCTCGATCTTGAAGGAGTCCTCGGAAGCGGATAAGAGTTGGGCGGCTTCTTCCTCCATCTTGGCTAATCTTTCCCTCGAGAGCATCACTTTGCTGGATATCACAGCATTGCTATGCTCCTCCCCGGCCTTGGTCACCTTCAAAATAGTTCTTTGCTGTTTTGCTTCCACCAGTTCCTGCTCAAGCTCTGCTATTTTAGCGTCAACAGAGGCTAACGACGAGTCGATTTCGCGCAAGTGAGCCAATCTTTCGGAAAGAACTCCCTCCGCTTGGTCGACACATTTTCTCTACGCCTGGATCCCAAGCCCGACGGATTCTCGAGATTCACGCCATGACTGCATACGAGCCTCCATTCACGCAGCAACGTAGCCAGAAGCACCAACAGATTGGAGCTCTTGTAGCTTCACAAATCTACGCTCAAATTGGTTCACGTTGTCGGTCAAAGCTTCAGCTATGTCGAGGGCACCAGTGTCCTTTATTAAAGCTATTTTACGCTCAAGGACCGACCGGAATTGACCGAAAGGGATCCTCTTCTCCAGGAGTTTGCCAATTAGTGACTCTACGAAGTTAAGAAAATTGCCGACTTCCAAGCAGAGGAGGAGTTTATCTGGGTCGTCATCAGACAATAAAGCATCAATGCGCGCGCGCAGGTGAGATGACGACCCTAGAAAAAGAAAGCGCAAAATCATGAATACCCAGTTATGATAAGTCAGAAAAAAAAATAAGAGAAAAGAAGACGGCACACGAGATTCACCAATCCGAGTCACTACCTTGTAATTGGCGAGACGATTTTAGCTGTATCACGAACTCATAAGATAATGTACATTCTCGCGCAAATGACGCGGTGATGAACCCTATCTTACGGAACATAATACAGCAGAAAATCGACCCATATGGCTTTAAAACGCGTTTTGACCAAGCAAAACGTATCCGATAAGCGTCCACCCCCACGAAGGAGGGTATCAACTCTTCCCAACTGCCTCACCAAGGAGAACAGAGCGGGGATGTAGTATAGAAGCGTCCACCCCCACGAAGGAGGGTATCAACTCTTCCCAACTGCCTCACCAAGAAGAACAGAGCGGGGATGTAGTATAGAAGCGTTCACCCCCACGAAGGAGGATATCGGCTCTTCCTGACTGCCTCACCAAGGAGGACAGAGAGGGTATGCGATATGCAGCATGATAAAAAAAAACTTGAATCCATGAACAGAAATTACAAGGGTTTACCAATAAAAGACAAGTGCTCCCTCTCAGGCGACTGAGTGGCTGAGCGGCTCCTCGGGAGGCGTGATTTCCTCGTCGACATAGCTAATCTGCAATAAAGATCAACAACTCGGTTAAATCAAGAATCAAGATACATGAATCGAAGATTAAAAGGGAAATTACGAATCTTTAATTGAAATTCTACAAAATGGAATTTTCCAGTTAAGGGTCTAATTAAACCTATACGATATTCTCGGTTCAAGTTAAGGTTCTCAAGCCATACACAAGTTCGGACTCAAATCATTCGACCACATACAAATTTGGATTCAGTCACATGAGAGTTCAGTCACATACAGCTGATTCAAATACAGCAAATAATGATGCTAGCAAGATAACCAGCAAAGGTGCATCAACAACAACCCATAACAACACGTTTTTGCACGGCACTCTTCAAATCTGAAGCATAGCAAAGCAGCAATATCCTCAAAATCGGCAACTGTTATTGGAAAACGGGATTCACCTAATAATTCTCAAAGACTCCGGAGAAATTCATCTCCTCCAGTATTGCCAAAGAAGGAAGTTCCAAAGCAAGCTAGTACAAAGTAGGCTTCACCAAGAACGCCCCTACCTGCTACACGGAGCTCATGGTTAGCAGGATCATTGCCCAGGACAAGTGGAATACTATCACCTAGAACTCTGGGGACCGTTTCAACAACTAGCACAACTAATCACCGAAAGCCCCTGTCAACACCTTCAGCAACTCAACCAAGCCCCAAGACCGAAAGGCTTCAGTAGACCAAAGTCAAGAAGGGGACTCCACCTGATGTCAAACTAAGCTCAACTAACTTCGGTCATGCAAGAATTCGAGAACTACAGATCTAAGTCATCAACCATCAACTAAAAAGCTCAACAAGAATTCGGCCAACAATGAGTTTTTAACCATCAATTTCAGTTCTTTACACAAATTCGAGAATAAAGTCCAAAAATTTCGTCCATCACACAACTCAAATTAAAATTCGGTTTTCTTGCCCAAGTTCAAGAAATAGGGTTTCAATCTTTGAATCAAGGCTTGGAGAGCTAGTTGAAATTGAAGGGAGGAAATAAAAGTCATGAGGAGGGAACTTACCCAAGTCCTTGGAGTTTGAAGAAGAAGGAAATCCCAAGTTGGCCGAAACCCTAGATCTGAATATCCTCCTTTGCTCGAATCCAAGTGGGAAGAAGAGAAGAAGGAGCTGATGAGTTTTAAGGTGGGGAGCTTTGATTTGTTTAGAACTCTTGAGGAAGAAGAGCTCTCAAAGGACTGGAACTTTGAAGAAGAAAACCGGATGAGAGAGGAGCTGGAACCGAAAATTAGAGGAAGAAGAAGAAAAATGGGGGTGTTTACCCCTTTTCCAGATTCCGACCCGCGTGCTCGCGGGTCGGATTAATCAGACCCGCGATCACGCGGGTCAGACCCAGTTCGGCGTTATTTTGCTGTATTTTCGTCCGATTTCGCCCGTTTTCGAAATTTTCAGAGTCCAGTTTCATCTCCCGGATAATTTCGCGGCATGTTCACTCATGTTTGGAACGCTCAGAGTTCAATTTCATCTCTCAGATAATTTCGCGGCATTTTTCACTCAGATTTGGAATTTTCGGAGTTCAATTCCGTCTCCCAAATAATTTCACGATATTTTCAGAATATTTGGGACCCAATTTTATATTTTGGGTGATCTCACGATATTTTCGCCTATTATCGGAATATTCGAAATTCACACTCCAATTGACGACCACGAGTCTAAACTGTTTCCCATTTTTGACGGGAAGTTCCTGGAGAATATTACATATAATAATTCTTAAGGATAACCTGGCAACCTCCGACGGGTATATGAGGCTAAGCTGATTCCCGAAACTCCCAGGAGTACACAAGTATAAACTGGCTTTCCTCAGGTTAATGCGAAACCCTAGGGTTAACGCCGGTCAACGCGTAACCCTAGGTCAACGCCGGTCAACGCGTTGCGATGAAGAGTCAACGCCGATCGATTCGAAACCCTAAAGTCAACGCGAAGCAACGCGTAGCTCTAGGTCAACGCCGGTCAGCGCGTTGCGATGCAGATAATTAATCCAAAAGTTAATTCAATAACACGAGTCAAAGTCTACTCACCAATTTCGGTTCAAGGCTTCAATAACGGTCAGACGATAAACGCAGTACCGGGAGAATCTTAGCTATTCGACAAAACATGGAATATGCTAAAATATGGAGAAGTCAAGAATCGAAATCATATGTAGGTCCCTTAACACTGACTGAAGGTGGGGATCCATCATATCCAAAGCGTTTCAGACTCCTCTATAAAAGAATAAGGCTGAAACACTTTGGAGGGGGTATCTGTAGGCGTCTAAAACTGTCTATAAAATCCCTCACGAAACTCGAAGCAAAGAATTGGTGAGTCAAGAAGATTCACCTAAACAGCTCGTGCGCGTCGGTCAACGCGCGTACGTCAAATCAGCTCGTGCGCACCAGTCAATGCGCGTACGTCAAACGCGTGCACGTCAACCATCTCGTGCGCGTCGGTCAAACGCGTGCACGTCAACCAGTTCGTGCGCGTCGGTCAACGCGCGCACGCCAATTAGTCCGCACGCATCGATCAACACGCGTATATTAACTAAAGCGCGTTCGACGATCGGTCTTGCGGCGAAGCATACAAGTCAACAAATCAGCCAAACACACGAAAAGAACAAGTCTCGGAAGAAAGAGAACATAAAAGGAAAAAGCCGACAAAACTGCGCGAACTTAAGACGGAACAAACCGACCTGCACAAGCGCGGGTCGGATCAATCCGACCCGCGAAAGCGCAGGTCGGATTGGTCCGACCCGCAATTGTGCGGGTCAGACCAGTCCGACTTAGCCACTATGCGGGTCGGACTGATCCGACCCGCAATTGTGCGGGTCGGACTGATCCGACCCGCGCCGCGTAGCCTGGTACCCGATACGCGTTTTGACGGGTTTTAAGCTGTTTTCATAGGATTTTTCTATTCCAGGGGTTCCCAACTAACTTGATATCATCCCCAAACGTGGTTAGGTTGTTGTTAACTGAAGATAAAGCCAAATCACTTGTTCTCATCCAAAATAACCGCATCCGGGGCCTATAAACATGAGCCAAAGGCCTCCATTTCGGGATCTGGAATTTTATCAAGAGGACGAGGTGCTGCTGGATTGAAGAGTGAAGGAGCACGAAATTTCAGCGAAGGTCAACGAGATCCCGACGAACTTCCAAACAAAGGAGAAGCCGTTCGAAGGATCCGACGCCCGTACGTCCGTTCATCGAGATTAGGCTTGGTCGTAATCTTGAGAAGAGCCCTGATTTCGCTTTGTCGATCTCAGCGCTTCAAACCAAAAAACTTCCTCAATCAAGACGAAGCTTTGCCGAATTTTCCTACAACCGAATCTGATTCGCGGTCGTCCACGGATTAACCCCGACACCGGCAAAGAACCCGCGCAAGCAAGGACTGATAAACGGATCTTGTGTTTATTTTCAAGAAAGTTGTAACCTTTTATTCTTTTGTTATTTGAATTCATTTGTAACGCTTAAAGTTTAATGAAATCAATGACTAAGGCAGCTTTCGACGGAAACATGTTTCTTGTCATCCTATTTACTTCAACAGCCAAACTCCTAGTCAAGAAGTTATGTGAAAGGTTGAGCAATATGGAGCAGGATGTAATGCTAACAAACTCCTTGGGGATGACGTCATTGAGTTTATTTTGGGAAAGATTCAAAACAATCAAGCTTCCGCAATTCGCTAAACTAGTATGGATTTTGGCTTCAACTCCGCTAGCTCTAAGGTCTAAATAGTTCACCTGTGTGAGATTGCCAACTAAAGATGGGATTTGTCCATGGAAATTGTTATTTGATAAATGCAATTTGTTTCCTTCTGAAGCCTATCGAGATCAGGAGGAGTGATACCGGTCAATTTGTTTCCATGAAGGAGAAGCACAATTAGATTGACAAAGTTCCCAATTCCGTTGGGAATGCTTCCGGAAATATGATTATCTCTTATTACCAATGTATTAAGCTTTGACGAGAGATTAACAATGGAGCTAGACAGTACACCACCAAAACTATTCCCGCTAAGTCCTAGTGTTTCTAAATTTGTACAGTTGGTTAAAGATGCTAGAAAGTCTCAACCCTTTGCTTGGTTAACTTCTAACCGGTTCCTGCTCAGGTTTATCCAGTACAAATTCTTTATATTTCCTAAATTTTAAGGCACCATGTCACTGAATCCATTACCTACCAAATCAAGTTCAACCAATTTAGATGCATTAGGGAGGAAAATTAGAATAGGCTCAGTAAAATTATTTCCAAAAAGAAAAAGCATCTGAAGATTTGGTAGAGTGTTGAACATGTTCGACGGAAGAGTGCCATGCAAATGGTTATCTCCCGCCACGAAGTACTGAAGTGATGAGAGATTATAAAGAGAGGAAGGGATCTCACCTGATAACTTGTTCATCGAAACTTGAAAGATTTTGAGGCTCTTGAGTTTGCCGAGGCTATTAGAAATTCTTCCCTCCAATTCAGCATTATAGAGGAGTAGGTTAGTCAGGGAAGACATGTTGCCAAAAGAAGCCGGTATTGTTCCAAAGAGGTCATTTTCGCCGAAATTAATTGATAGTAGATTTGAAAGTGAACCGAGTTCTTCTAGAATCATGCCCACCAGCGTATTGTTGTTTAAGATAATTTTTCGAAGAGTGGAGCAGTTGCTTAGACTTCCATGATTTTCGGCATCGAGGGAATTGAAGCTCAGATTCACATATTGGAGACAACGATCGAGTGATTGTGGTATTAGGCCTTGGAAATGATTGACAGAGAGGTCATGTTTTGTGATGATGCTGAGATTGGAAATGGAGGGTGAAATAGAACCTGCGAGCTTTAGAGAGTTGAGGTCTAATGCACTGACTCTTCCAGAGTGATTTCGGTTGCCGCAAATAACACCTTGCCAATGGCAGAAATTGGGATTGTTGTTGGTGTTCCATGATGCCAAGGCTCCAAGAGGATCATTAGAAATGAGAGATTTGAATGATAGAAGGGCAAGGAGGTCAGTTGTGTTGTCTGTTGATTTGATTGTTGGAAGAAGGAGAAGAAGGATGGTGGTGTTAATGAGACATGAAAACTGTAGCTTTCTTCTTTGTATGGCTATTGTGTAGAGAGATGAAAGATTCAAAACAACAAACTATCTCTAGTTCAATGAAAAAGAGAAGCTGATATGGACCAGAATCATATGTTTTCAACGTCTCATAGTTTGATTAAATATTAACACAAATTAACTCTTCTGAATCAAAAGTATAGTTCTTTGACTAAATTCCTTTTTTGTTTGCTCCAAATCTCGGTGTAATTTTTCGCAGGTGCATTCTTATAGAAAACTGAAAATGACTGGATCAAATTGTTGAACTTTGAAAGACAAATTTTTAGATTTTAGGTGTTTTGCTTCATTACTATGTAGTTACCACACAAGAAAGCGATGAGTCTATTCTTAAATTTTATTTTCTTAATTGTGTACAAATTGTTTAGAGGCCTATATAGTTTTTAGATTGATTAACATGGTCTTTGGATATGCTATGTGTAATTAAAGTCAATATTTATTGATTAGGAAGCATATGTAAGTTTCTTCGGTTGATTTTTTTTAAATTTAAATGGAGCATATATTGCAAATTTTTTGTACATGTGCAAAATCAAAACAATAACAAGAAAAACTGTACAATCCTATATAATCAAGTCAACAAGAGGAGTTCATCGTATTTTTACTACATGTAATTAATACTTATGTTTGGCACAAGCGGGAGTACTGTTATACTAAAATATAAGTTCAAAATCACACGCAACTATAATACGTACTATTTGATACAAGAAAACGAAAAAGTACCATTATATGTCGTTTGTCCGATATTTCACTTGCTAAGTACTTAATTGAATTTCCACTGCCTCAATAACTTTTCAAACTTTAAATAAGACTGTCATAGATATCTCTTGTAGTTTAGTTTACAACTGCTACGGTTAAAAGGAACTAAAGGAGGCAATGTTAAGTACATATTTATCACATGATTTTGATCCATATCACCTTCTCTTTTTCATTGAACAAGAGATAGTTTGATTTTTTGAATCTTTCATCTCTCCACACAATAACCACACAAAGAAGAAAGCTACGGTTTTCATGTCTCATTAACACCACCATCCTTCTTCTTCTTCTTCTTCCAACAATCAAATCAACGGACAACACAATTGACCTTCTTGCCCTTCTATCATTCAAATCTCTCATTTCTAATGATTCTCTTGGAGCCTTGGCATTCTGGAACACCAACAACAATCTTAGTTTCTGCCATTGGCAATGTGTTATTTGCGGCAACCGAAATCACCCCGAAAGAGTCAGTGCATTAGACCTCAACTCTCTAAAGCTTCCTGGTTCTATTTCATCATCCATTTACAATCTCAGCTTCATCACAAAACTTGACCTCTCTGTCAATCATTTCCAAGGCCTAATACCACAATCACTCGATCGTCGTCTCCAATATGTGAATCTGAGCTTCAATTCCCTCGATGCCGAAATTCATGGAAGTCTAAGCAACTGCTCCACTCTTCGAAAAATTATCTTAAACAACAATACGCTGGTGGGCATGATTCCAGAAGAACTCAGTTCACTTTCAAATCTACTGTCAATTAATTTCGGCGAAAATGACCTATTTGGAACAATACCGGTTTCTTTTGGCAGCATGTCTTCCCTAACTAACCTACTCCTCTATAATGCTGAATTGGAGGGAAGAATTTCTGATAGCCTCGACAAACTCAAGAGCCTCAAAATCTTTCAAGTTTCGATGAACAAGTTATCAGGTGAGATCCCTTCCTCTCTTTATAATCTGTCATCACTTCAGTACTTCGTGGCGGGAGATAACCATTTGCATGGCACTCTTCCGTCGAACATGTTCAACACTCTACCAAATCTTCAGATGCTTTTTCTTTTTGGAAATAATTTTACTAAGCCTATTCTAATTTTCCTCCCTAATGTATCTAAATTGGTCGAACTTGATTTGGAAGGTAATGGATTCAGTGACATGATGTCTTTAAATTTAGGAAATATAAAGAATTTGTACTGGATAAACCTAAGCAGGAACCGGTTAGAAGTTAACCAAGCAAAGGGTTCAGACTTTCTAGCATCTTTAACCAACTGTATAAATTTAGAAACACTAGGACTTAGCGGGAATAGTTTTGGTGGTGTACTGCCTAGCTCTATTGCTAATCTCTCGTCAAAGCTTAATTATTCACCATCGAAAAATAATTTATGAAAATAGTTAAAACACAGACATGTTGAAGAAAACACCATGAAAAAGGAAACATATGAATAAACAAATGTAGCTACACGTTGATTATGTGAAACCCTTTTGTAGCCCTAAGAGCATCTCTAAGGGATCCCTGCAATCTCCCTTAATTTAGGGGGACTTTTAAGGGAGGGGAAGATTATCCTCCAATGGTTCTTCCTTAAATTTCCTTCGATGGTTCCCCCTTAAAAGCCCCCCTACCCCTTAATTATTCATAATTAGTATTTTAATTTTATAGATTAGAATTTAATTAAATATGTGGTTTATTTATAAATGAATAAATAATTAGATATTAATAACTAAAAAAATAAATAATTAATTTAAATTAAGAAATTACCTTATATAATTATTAAATTAATTAATCATATTAAAATTTAACAAATAATTAATTTATATAATAATTAATCAAATTGAATTAACTATACATTAACTCAATTATTTTATTTTGAATTAAGTATACATTAACTAAATTTGATTAACTATATATTAACTCCATTAAAAAAATATTAATATAAAATTATAAAAGGAAGGTTAAGGGACTTTAACATTACCCTTAATTTGGGGAGAGAGTTAGGAGTTTGGGGTGAAGGAGCGTTTTTTCCGGCTCGTTAGTACAGCTTCCCCTCCGAAATCAATTAAGCTAAGGGGTCGGATTTTTCCGACGCCTTGGAGATGCTCTGACATGCTTGAGCTCGTCTCATTTGCTAGGTAACTTTGTGCTATCAAGAGCAGATTTTTGCTTATATGAAGTCACGTTCTCTCATTGTATCAGCAAAATTTTATTTTCACCCCTACAAAAAAATGCAATAAAAAAAATAAAATAAAAATACTTCCCGCTCCAAATTATCCACAACCGGATAAAACGAAAGCAACCCCAAGCTCAAATCCCTCTCTCTGTAGGTCTCAATGGCTTCTTCAACAGCCCTAGCCCTAATCTCTCCTCTCTCTTCTCCTCATCATCGACGAATCTCCCGATCTCGTTTCCTCTGCTCGATCTCGACTGTAAGCAAAAATCTCACAATCAGAACTCCAAAAAAAAAAAAACCTTTTTCCCGCCAGATTTTAAGGCGGTTTTCTTCGATTTTACAGCCTCATCGCCATCAGAATCAATTTGAGTTCAAGATTCCTCAGAGCTTAGGCAGAGCGAGCGCGATTGCTCTCGTCGCCGCTTCACTGTTCTTGGTGGACCCCGCAATCGCGTTCAGGGTAATTTCGTTGCTTGAAGAAACCCTAACCCTAGCTCTGTTTTGTGAATTTTGTAGCGCAATTTTGTTTTTTGACGATATTTTTTTTGAAGGGAGGAGGGCCGTACGGGCAGGAGGTGACCAGAGGGCAGGACCTCACCGGCAAGGATTTTAGCGGGAAGAGCTTGATCAAGCAGGATTTTAAGACGGTAATTACCCCCAATTTTTTGGATTTTATAATGCAAAACGAGTATTTTTCTAATAAAAGTTTAATTTAGAGGAAACTTTTTGGTTGCAGTCTATACTGAGACAGGCTAATTTTAGAGGTGCAAAGCTATTAGGAGCGAGCTTCTTTGATGCTGATCTAACGGGTAAGAATTGAACACTTAACTGTGTTAAAGTGATAAATTGGGATCATACTTCTCTTTGTTTTGCCGGATATTACTAATTATGTTGTTTGTGATGCTGTTGTATTTATAAGCAGAGGTCAACTTTTATCATAAAATTCTCATGAAGGTGATTTGGTGAACTTTGTTCTCACTAGAATCACAAATCTCCTCAGAGACCTTTTGGATAGTTTAAAAGCTAAACTACTTTGATTAGGCTCTTCACTTTAATACTTTTAATAATTATTATAATTTTAGTTTGAAAACAAACTTAGCATCATTTTCTCTCCTGAAAAATTATCATGTTACGGGCAAAATCAACCATGTAAATTTCTGTTCAAATTGGATGTAGCGAATCTAGATTGTATGAGAAGTTTAAGCTTATGTACTGTCTTCTTGCCTTTAGGTTTTGTCGTCTGCAACTCGAACAATAGGAGTGCTTATGTGAGCCTTGGTAGAAGTTTGAGGGAGCTTTCTTTAGTTCCCTGTTTTCCAAGAGATCTTTGTTGCTCCCAAAAACTTGAGCAGATTATATCACCATTAGTACCGTTGGAGCATTGCCAATAAATTAGTGTATACATTTGCATTGGGGATAGTCTCTATTGAAAAGATAAATGACATTTTTTTTTTCAATTTAGGCAGCAAGTTTATACTATGGTTATTTGTGTAACTGCTGGACTGTGGGGGATCTCTGACTTTAGCTGATATGTCTGTGCTTGTCAGAATGCTTGACTTTCTCAGGTGGGATTAGATGACAGAAAGATAAAGTTGTGAATAGTGTATCACCTAGAGCTAAAACATAGGAAGAAGGATCAAAGTGAGATTTACCTTGTTAATTGAAGGACTATCAAAGTCGTGCTGCTGGCTTAGAGAAATAGCGACATTTTGGCAGTAGGTGCTATAGTATAAATACTTGTGTTACCATATGTTCTTGTGTGTATATTTCTTGTTATTTTAGCTAGTCTTTTTGCAATTATTTTTTTTATATTTTAAACATTTTTTGGTGTTCTTTATTGTGATTTTATCTTCAATTAACAAGGCAATGAATGGGAGGACTGCTGCTGCTGACTTATACTTCTTTATCTGGCTTGCATATTGTTAGACAACTACAATCAAGCATATTTATCACTAGTCGTCAAGGGCATAACCTCTTGCTAAACCTTATTTTCAGGTGCTGATCTTTCTGATGCTGATCTTAGAAGTGCAGATTTATCATTGGCAAACTTCACAAAGGTACTTAATATTAAATAAATTAGCTGATACTATATGGGAATTGTCTCAAATGTTAAATATTCTCAACTTTTCATCATGATGTTTGCTTGGTTTTCAATCATGATTTGATGGAGTTCTTAAAGTTTTTGAGGAACCAATGAAAGTTTGGGTGCTATAGTTAGTATTCTTTTTGTACTTAGCGTATACAAATAATCTTGCCCATAATTGTTAAATATCTATGAGAACATGCCATCAGCTCTCTTATACTTTTTTTATGAGTATAAAGCGATGAATCACAGTTAAAAAAATTTTGATGCGGTTGTGAAGGATTATAGACCAATCAAATGTCTTGAAATTTGAAAATAAACCTTTCCTAATTACCACCGCTTAAAAGAAATTACCACTACTTAAAGAAAGGTTTTTAGTATTGCTTATTTGGTCTTGACTCTCGACTCTCAATCAGCCGATGAGTGAACTATATGGAACACAAATTATCTACAGGACTAGCTAATATTTGTTGCATTGTGATATTTCTAGGCACTACTTTTCTCAACCTTATGGTATGCTTTGTCGTTTATTGATTATATACTTTTTTATTTACCAATATCTAAATAATTTCTCCAACTAGTTCATATAATCCACTCAGTCAATACCTAAGATCTTCTTTGCTGCACCAAGATCTTTCATCTCAAACTC
>BQKN01001078.1:464987-483432 GCA_022839385.1 Asparagus kiusianus | reverse complement strand
TGCTGAGGGAGCTTTTCCTGCTGGAACCAAGTTTCGTTCGTTCCTCCGTCGTGCACAGAAGTCCATCGAGCCCCGGACTCTGCTAGCAGGCTACCTTGCCCTCTGGTTGAAGAAGTGTGTTGTTCCGTACCGGTCTTTAGACGCCTTACCTCTCGAGGTGCTCTTCCCCGCAGTTCAGCTAGCTTATGGGAGGGAGCTTTCACTGCTCCCAGCGATGGTTGCCGGCATCCATTGCGGGCTTAGGTATCTGGTCAGTGGTTTTACACAGGTGGGTTCTAAACCATCGACCGAGCTTACTTGTCCGAAGGTCGAGCTTCCTTATGCGTATCTGATGGCGTGGCTCGTTCTTCACCATCCTGACTTGATGTCGGCGCCCAGCGTTGTTGATGTCCCCGTTCCTTTCGTGCAGCTATTGGAGAGGAGCAGATGGCTCGGGAAGAAATTCGGCGATGCACAACGAGAGCTTCAAGTTCGCAAGAGCTGGGAGTTCTTCAAGTGTTTTCCCCACTTTTCGGGTCGCTATGGTGATGTGCTGACTGATGAGGAGAAACCCAGAACTAATCGGACTGCTCTCGACGTTGGTTGTTTCCGCTGGTTAGTGAACATCCGTGTTGGGTATCTCGTTCTCCGGGTGAAGAATCATTGCCACATAGAGCCTTACCTTCCCTGTCGTTTTGCTCGTCAGTTCGGTTACGACCAACTATATGTTGGGAATCCGAGCCGTGGTTTGAGGGTTGAGGGAGGGCTTATTGATGGCGTACGGGCATGGCTATGGACTATGGTGGGCTGCATCGGAGCCCACTTTGCTCTTCCTTCATATAGGCGCAAGCCGATGATTACTTTCCTCAGTTGCAAGTGGTTCCTCTCCGCCAATGAATCCATAGGTGTGAGGAGTCTTTAAGAGTTAGAGTCTGAGCACTCAGTCCAGGTCGCTATGATGGCTGCTCGTAAAGCCGAGCTTGCTCAGAAACAGAAGAAGAAGTCTGCCAAACCTCCTCTCTCAAGCAAAGACGATGAAGAGCTCCTTCCTACTGATGATGATGACGAGACTTCTGAGGAGGAGTATGTGGATATAGATATCGACCAAGAAGAACTTGATGCAGGTTTGTCATGCTCTTTGATCCTCTTTCTCAACTTTAATTGATATCAACGAAAGATCTGGTTCATTTAATGAAATAATCCTTATCATTTCAGGTAGGACAGCCGACGACCATGAGTCGCTCGCTTCCCGTCGTGCGAGATTCAGGCCTGGTGGCCAAGCTCCTACCCAGGTTGATACACGTGGCCAGTCCACGCACGAACAACCCGTTGGTTCTATGAGGGGTGATATTCCGAAAAAGAAAAAGATCGCTCATAAACCACACGTTGGTCAGCGCTCCTATGGAGTGGATTTAGGAGACTTCGCCGACAGGGAGGAAGGTAATACTTCGTCGTTTTCATTGCTTTAAGATGACTTACCTTCTGGGATTCGTAATCATGTTTTATGTTCCAGGGTTCTTTGAAGAGGGCGAACTTCCATTGTCTCCCGTATTCACTGGTTCTGATAATATGGATAGCTTCATAGAGCAGATGTGCGACGCCCTTCGTGACGGTTCTCTGGGTATCGATCTAAACATTGATCTTGGATAGGTGAATAGTGTTGAGCCCACCGTTCCATATTCAGGTATATCTACATCCGATGATACCCTCCTCAAACATGGGGAAAGAGAATCTTCTGTTCTTGCTGCAGGTATTTCTGAGCTTTCCCTTCTTCCTTATCTTCTTATACATATCTCCAACATTTAGGTTGTCCTGCAGATGTCGCGATGGAAAAGCCAGCTGAGGACGGAGCCTTTCATGATGTAGGTTTCGAGGAACAGGGGTGTGCTCCTGTACCAAGTTTCTCGAAACCCGACGCTGGATTATTAGCCGACATGCTGGCTGAACAGAATACCAGAGGAACCGTGGGACCACCCTTTGCGAGTGATTCATTCACAGGTATATATCTAATTCCCTTCATTTTGTCTGATCTTTTGTCTGACTAACGAAGGGTTAATATTACAGTACCAGCCACCAGGACTGATACTCTCATGACTCCTGACCTTCCCCGTGTACTTGAGGACGATGGACTTGCAGGTATACAAATGATCTTATCATCCCGATTCTCCTTATTTGCCTAAATTTCCAACTTGACTAATAAAGAAGTGTAATTGTAGGACCAGGCGTTGTGCCTGATGCTACTACAGTTTCTGGGACTGATAGTTTGCATGAGAGCAGTGTCTCCCTGCCACAACCGAGAGGTATGACCGATTTGCCTGCAGGGGTTGATATACCCTCCATGACTACTCCTGCTGTTATCTCAGAGCCTGTCGGACTTCAACCCGAAGGGACCTCCGTTGGCGTTGGTATGCTCGGAATTTGCCTTTGAATTTCCTTATCGTATTCGATAATCTCCTAACCTTCTATATTGTTGCTTGTAGGATCTCGATCCTCTCTATATGAGCGTGTCCACGCCCTTTTGGTCGATACCGATCCAGATAGAGACATTTTTTGTACGGACCTCGCCTTTTTTACCGCCTTTTATAACGGCATGATTGAGAAACTTCTTCACAGAGGATACTGTTTCGATCAGTTCAGGTGTTCCTTTTCTCGCCACATGATGATGATGAGGGAAGAAGGACATCCAGAGTTGGCCGATTCCTTCACTGCCGAATTCACTGTTCTGGAGTCAGAGATCCGAGAGTTGAAGGACTTGAAGGCTGGTGGAGCTTCTTCCTTTGTGTCCTCTCAGATGGAACATAGGCTGACGCAGTGGCACGACCTGAGATCTTCCCTCGGCAGCGAGCTTCGATCACATGAGCATTTTGTTGCGCAGCTGATGGTTACCGTAGCGAGGAAGGATACAGGTAGAGCCGAGTTACTCAGCTCTTTGGATTCCGGCCGTGAGGAAGTGGCTAGATTGAAGGAGGCCTTGAGGCACGCCGAGGAGTCCGTTACTCTTATTGCAGAAGACCTGGCTGGATTAGAGCGTTCTCGTGAACAGACGCTCGAGAAGCTGGGATCTACACAGGAGAGATTGATGAAGCTGAATGAATGAAGCCGCGAAGATCTTAAGCAGTTCCGAAGACTCTGTCCGAGCTAGTCTGCAGGCAGAACTTGAGCAGAGCTATGTAGACAGGCTTTCTAGTTTAGAGTCCTATGTTCTTAGCCGTCAGTTGCCTTCGGGCTAACGAGCTTTTTATTATATGCTTTTGACTTGATCTATTACTAGAGACTCCGCATTTGCTTCTTTCATGATATTTCTTTATTTACTTTGAACCCAACAATGATAAAATTTACAGGATTTTTGGCAAACCCCCAGCCCTCAACGGGTTTGATATGCCTTTACCGATTACCGTTTGAATTGGGCTAGCATACGGATTGTCTAGATCCGTTCCACATGTAACGTTGTGCTAAGAGAATTGCTTTTCTTAGACTTAATGCTATGACTTTGAATACATAGACTTCACCATTTCTTATAGGGAAAAGGTAACCCGCACCGCGTATTAGGCGATGACTTATCCCTTCCTAGGCTTCGGGATAAAATTCCCCAGGTTTAGACCCTGGTGTCTTTTTCAATCGGCGAAAGACTAAACCGGCAATGTGTGTTAGGCATAGACTTATCTCTATTTAGGAGTTGAGATAAAATTCCCCATGCACAAAGTGTCCGGACGGGAAGTTGGGAATTATGTCTTTTCTGAGAACAAAGACAAACTGGAAAATGAGAGAGGAAGAATTTTATATTCTATCTCCCAGTGCTGAAGAGGAAGAATTTTATATTCTACCTACAGCTGGAAAGGAAACTCAAGAT
Organism: Asparagus kiusianus; assembly: GCA_022839385.1. Taxonomy (NCBI): domain Eukaryota; kingdom Viridiplantae; phylum Streptophyta; class Magnoliopsida; order Asparagales; family Asparagaceae; genus Asparagus; species Asparagus kiusianus. Next base: position 479,603 of record BQKN01001078.1, on the reverse strand, counting down.
GGGATCTCCACCCCCAGGATCCGAAAGGATAAAACTAAGAGTGGGATCTCCACTCCGAGAATTGAAAGGTTCAAACGACCCTAACTTTTATAGGATTGGTCATTTGAATCAAAAGAAGCCCAATTTCTACCCTAACTTTTATAGGTTTGGTGGAAAAAGGAACAAAGGCAAATTTTCGTTTATCGAAAAGAAATGACTCGGTCTTAGCCCTGGCTATTGTAGGTTTGACTAAGTGAGATTGGGAACAATCCTAACTTTTATAGGTTTGATTGTCCGGACTGAAAGTGGACCTCTCGTTCATGGGAGGAATCGAGAGAGGCATTTGGCTTTGGTCCAAACTTTTATAGGTTTGACCTGGAAGCAAAGAGAGTGGAATACAGGTAGCAATGAGAATGCCAGATCGTACTATCACTCAAAAGGGGACTTCAATGTTAAGTGATTATGACCTAACATGTTGAGTTGGAGAATTACCAATGACTGGCAGATAGGAATTTTGGTGGATCCACCGTCAATTAATTTGATTAGCGGATAGTTTGGTGAGGGAAGATTAATCCATCAAAGGATTAGATCTCATCTCACAAAAATAACTCATGAGAGTTAGAGTTTGACAAGAAGAAACATTTCGACGTTCGGAGTTCGAACGTGGATTTCTTATTCATCTCTTCTACAGTGACTGGGTTATCCCTAAGAATACCGCATGTGGTATTCTTCCAGGAACTTCCCGATATATTAATTTTCCTAAAGATATTAAGGATAGTATCTTTTCAGGAATTTACCATTTATTGGCATCATAAGCCGGTCACCATCCTTGGTGACTAAGCGATATGTGCCGTTCGAGTAAACTGTCTCTACTACGAATGGCCCTTCCCATTTGGGTTCAAATTTGCCCTTCTTCTTGGAGTTAAGGATCATAGGCCGTCTTTCAGTTAAGACCAAATCTCCTTCTTTAAAACTCCTTTGTCGGACCTTTTTGTCGAAGGCTCGAGAAATTCTGGCTTAGTAAAACTCAATATGTTGTTGAGCTTCCAGGCGCTTTTCATCGAGCATCTCAAGTTCTTCGAGGCGTTTCTGATGTTGTTCTTCGGTCGTCATCTGGGTTGCAAGAGCGATCCGAAGAGACGGAATTTGGATTTCTAAAGGGAGAACGGCTTCACATCCGTACACCAATGAATATGGGATTGCGCCGGTCAGTGTACGCACCGTGGTACGATAGGCCCATAGAGCCGCGCCGAGCTTGTCATCCCAATCCCGCTTGTTATTCTTCATGATTTTTGACAAGAGCTTTACGATAGTCTTGTTGAAGGCTTCAGCTAATCCATTTGCTGCGGAATTATAAGCCGTTGACGAGATATCCTGAATTTTAAACTTTTCGCAAAACCTTATGAAGGCGTTGCTGACAAATTGAGGACCGTTGTCATGTATGATCCATCTTGGAACACCATACCTATAGATGATATGGTGCTTGATGAATGCAATGACGTTACTCGTTTTAACTTCTCTGAGTGGAACTGCTTCAGCCCATTTGGAGAAGTAATCGGTAATTGCCAGGATAAACCGGTCACCTTTGACTGATGGGGGATTTATAGGGCCAATAATGTCCATTTCCCAAGTCTCGAACGGTCATGACGTAACCGAAGGATGCAGATACTCCGGAGGTTGGTGTATATAATTCGCATGTACTTGACATGCGTGACACTTTCGGGCGTATGTGATTGCATCACTCATCATGAAAGGCCAAAAATATCTCATTCTTCTGATGTGGTCATAAAGCTAGGGACCAGGTTGGTGCGCGCCACACTCTCCTTCATGCGCCTCTCTAAGGACTTCTTCAGCTTCTTTGGTTGATAAGCAACTGTTTTCAGCAAAAGTTGATCTTGTTGTCGAATTCATTATATCTTCGGTCGATTACAATAAATTCAAAGAAAACAGCCTTTTTATAAGACTCTTTTACACAACAAAATTAAAGATTACAACTCTTGAGAAAATAAATGCAGGATCGTTGTTTGGATCACTGCTTTTGTGGGATCTTTGCCTGTGCCGGGAGCGCTTTAGCTCGTTGACCACCGAATCACAGATTCTGATTGAATCGTGAGGAGCTTATGATTCTTCCTTCGTTATCGAAGTGAGAATATGAAACGATATCTTATCGGAGTAAGATAGTCGTTCTTCTTGAAATCAAGTCTAAGCTCGAATGACAAGGAATTGCTCCAATAACACTCTCTCTGCTCTGAAAATGCTCTCTGGTTAGCCTTGGATCGTACTTCTGCCCACCTCCTTTCTGGAAATGATCTCGGGGGGTATTTATAGCCCTGAGACAAAACTGTCTTCTGAGACAGTATTTACTGTCTCGCTGGTCGAGACAGTGTTTGCTGTCTCGCCCAGCGAGACAGTGTTTGTTGTCTCACCCAGCGAGACAGTAAATTTACTGTCTCGCCCGGCGAGACAGTAAAATACTGTCGCGGAACTCTTTAACTGTCTGACAGTTTCTTGTAACTGCCTTCCCACGTTTCGAAACTCCGTTATTCTGGCAGTTATCAACGTGATTCTCGCCCACGACGTTCCCCACGTTCTTGAATAGTTAGTGGCCACGTGTTGGCGGTTTTCAAAGCAATTTTGACCCTCTGAGAACTGTCTTGCGTGCGCGAGACAGTAAAAGTCTGTCTCGCTTGGGCGAGACAGTAAAGTCTGTCTCGCCTGGGCGAGACAGTAAAATTCTATCTCGCTTGGCGAGACAGTAAAGTCTGTCTCGCCTGGCGAGACAGTAAAGTCTGTCTCGCCTGGCGAGACAGTAAAGACTGTCTCGCTGGCGAGACAACCCAAACTTGTGTTCTTTTTTGGTATTTTGGATGCCTTCTTCCAGAGCTGAGTTTGGATATCTCTCAGTATTTTTTGACGCCTACAGCAACGTGCTAGCAACCCATCGTACCCCCTATGGTATAGCGTTCGATTCTCCGTATTATAGTAGAATCTTGGCGCTCTTCGTCGGATTGAGTCTCTTTCCTTCACATCTTCTGGCAAGATTCCATGCAAGACATAATCGATGATGGGGAAACGCCAATCTCGGGGTTCGAATTCAGCCTGAGTTGCATGCACCTCTTGCACCTCTTCTTCTTTGTCATCTTCATCGTAGAGTGGCACCAGGAGTTGGTGAGTTCTTACCGTAACAAACTGCTCTGTTTCGGGATGCTGTGCCAGAGATACAGCTAAAGCTGCTAACGCATCTGCGTAGGTGTTCTGTAACCGCGGAACGTGCTCGATGAAGAATCCTTCAAATGATTCCGCTATTTCCACTGCCATCTTATGATATGGTAGTAAATCCTGACTTCGGACTTCATACTCCCCTTGGACTTGTTTAACTATTAGTTGAGAATCACCGAAAGCTTTGAGATACTCAACCCCCAGCTCCTTAGCGAAATTGAGTCCTATAATCAATGCGTTATACTCTGCTACATTATTCGAGCATGGCTCGGTTAATGAGTAAGCTCGAGGCATCACATGTTTTCCTGGAGAAACTAACACAACTCCAACTCCGGAGGTAACCTTAGAACATCCAGTAGCACTTGCCATATTAGCTGCTCGTGAGGCGCCGTCGAAGTACAAACGCCATACTTATTGGTGCGAAGTTGCGTTGACTTCGTGGGTTTTATTAGGTAGGTCGTCATATATCTCGGTGGTATCCGTAGTTGGATTAGCTGCCAGGAGATCACAGATGGCCTACCTTTTTACTGACTTCTGTTGTTTGAAATATAAGTCATATTGGGACAAGAGTAAGGCCTATTTTGCTAACCGCCAATTCATGGAAGCTGGTTGAGTCATGAACACTCGGACTGGGTTAACTTTAGAGATGACATAGATGGTCTGTCTAACCAAGTAATGCCGCATCTTCTGGATGGCGAACACTAAAGCGAGGCATTCTCTCTCAATCATGGGATATCAAGATTCCGCGCCTACCATGGTTTGGCTTAAATAATATACTGCTTGCTCATGACCGTTATCGTCATCTTGTGCAAGTAATGCACTTAATGAGTGGTCCGTCGCCTTGACATAAATCAAGAACGGTTTGCCTGATTTCGGTGCGACGAGTACGGGAGGTTTTGAGAGATATTCTTTAATACTCTCGAATGCCTTTTGACAAGCATCGTCCCACACGAATGACACGCCCTTCTTTGTGAGCTTGGAGAACGGTTGGCATTTTCCTGAAAGGTTCGAGATGAACCGACAGATATAAGCTAATCGCCCTTACAGTCCTCTGAGCTCTTTGAGGTTTCTCGGCGGTTGTAATTCATTAATTGCCTTTACTTTATCCGAGTCAATATGAATACCTTTGGTGGTGACAACGAATCCCAGGAATTTACCGCTGGACATTCCGAGGAAAGACTTGGTAGGGTTCATTTTCAATTGATGGGCTCGCATTAAGTCGAACATGGTCTTCAAGTCCTTAATGTGATCTTTCTTATCACGACTTTTCACGACTAGATCATCCACGTAGCATTCGACAGTCTTTCGGAGATGCTCCTGAAAGATCTTTGACATGGCTCGCTGATATGTAGCACCTGCATTCTTTAAGCCGAAGGGCATAACTGTGTAGCAGAAAACGCCAAGGGGTGTTCGGAACGCGGTGTGCTTTTCATCATCTGGATGCATCTTTATTTGGTTATAACCAGAAAAACCATCCATGAAAGACATCCTCTCGAACCCACACGTATTGTCGATGATAACATCCGTGATGGGAAGGGGAAAATCATCTTTTGGGCAAGCAGCGTTGAGGTCTCTAAAGTCAATACAAACCCTGATCTTCCCGTTCTTCTTAAGGACCGGGACAATATTGGCAAGCCATTCTGGATGTTGCTCTTCCCTAATGAAGCCCGAGTCGACAAGCTTTTTAACCTCAGCTTCGATCGCCTCCATCATTTACGGACGAAACCGTCTTTGTTGTTGTTTGATAGGTTTGACATCCGACTTAATATTGAGACGATGCACTGCTACGTTTGGATCGAGCCCTGGCATGTCTTCATAATTTCAGGCGAACACATTGATGTACTCCCTGATAAGAGAGATTAACTCTTCTTTCTCCTCGGGTAGGAGACTGTCGCTAATGAATATCAGCTTCGGATTTTCCTCACTTCCCATATTCACTTGGACTACTTGATCTTCGGTAGGAGGTTCTCTTTGCTCAAACCTATCGTCGTACTACACGTTTAAGTGATGAACCCACGGATCTTCCCATGTCGGCATCTGATCATCTTCTTCTATTGTCGCTGGATCAATCGTAACCATGTTCGACATTAGCTTTTTAAACATTTCACCAAGACTAGCGTCGGAATCCCAAGCCGAAGAGTCAGAAGAGTATCCTTTTCTAGCCTTGTTAGCAATTTTATCGATGACTTGCCAGCAACACTCGTCGTCAGATCAGGAGACATAGCCTAAGCCTCTTTTGTGGCGATAATAATCATTGGGTTTTCCTTTTGGTACGTAGGCCATTCGAGGCGGAGCTCGCGGACCTCGACCAAAGCAAAGGCCCTCTCCTAGCGTGAAATCATATCCATACCTTTCCATCATATTGCGCGCTTTCGCATCATATCTGAACAGATGAGGGGCAGGTTTATCATCGTCGTCTTCCTCTTCCAAGAAGTGGTCGGGTATCGGAGATTTTCTTCCTTTGCCGTAGACGACCTCCTTTCCACCCCCTGTCCCTGCGAGGATGACAAGCGTCGTTCCGCAAGGGTCGTGTACCTGCTTTTTCGTCATGCAAAATGATTGAAGTGGCATATACAAGTTAGGGTTATCATAAAGCTCTTTAGTTACATTATCAAGACACATCAAATACTCTAAATCATCGTTTATTGATATCTCTTCGGCAAGTTGCCAATTACAGCTACTTTCCGATGATTTATCATCGTCAAGATTGATTACAATGGGTACAATGTCATTAAGTACAAAACCACCATCATAATCAAACCCAGCTTCAGTATCAGCTTCATCCCCGCTGTCCGTTCCTTGGGCCGATGGTTCAGTATCGGATTCGGCACCGTATAAAAGGGAATCGGTAAAATAGTTCTCCAATCCCTTAAACGGTTGCTTATCCGCGACCACCGTCTTAACTTCATTATTCGTGTCCACATACTTGAGGCATTGATGCAGAGTTGACGGGACTATAAGGTTACCGTGGATCCAAGGTCGACCCAACAGTAAGTTATAGGATGTTTTCGCGTCAATCACATAACAAGTAACTTCTGACTTCAAATCCCCGATCTGGCATTTGATTCGAATCTTCCCCAAGGGTCTGGACCCGCTGGTGTTGAAGCCATAAATCGTAGTGCCAGTGGAGGCTAGTTTGCTAGTCGGAATCCCGAGATGATGCATCAATCGGAATGGCATGATACTAACAGCGGAACCCGGATCGACTTGGATTCGGTTGACCATGCTGGAGCCAATGTACCCGGTGAAATACAAAGGCCTATCATGCTTTGAGTTCTTCGTCTGCATGTCTTCTCTGGTGAAAGAGATGCAGGGAAAATGATGCGCCGCGAGATTGCAGTGTTGAACTGACGACTCCAGTTCTTCAGAAGATGGCTTGATTCGAGTCAAGAAAGCTTCAGAGTCGCTCAAGGCCTCTTGTAATACTTTCCTTATATCCTTTGAAAGATGCAACAGCTCGTATAGGGTTATCCTAGCCGGGATATTGGCCAACTGCGCCATGATGTCAAAATAGGGCGGAGAGCTTGCATTTCCCGGTTTGTCTCTCCCAATCGGATGATTGAATCGAGACTGCCTCGGGTTTTGGGCTTCTTGACGCAAAGGCTCTTTCCCTTTCTCCTTTTGCTGGACTTTCTCCGTAGCTACAGGTGTTGGGGGAGTTGCTGCAATTCCCAGTTCTGCCAATGTCTTGGAAGGAGCGGTTTTGGTTCCCAATTGCTCGGAAGCATCCGGGTATTTGTAGTGATATTCATTCCCACTTCGGGTTGTAAAGGCCTCCTGTTCATCTTCAGAAAGCGAGAAGGCGGGAATTTCTTCGTCATCTTCTCCTGGAATAGCAGAAGCTTCATAACAAGACTTACCTTTTCCTTTTGATCTTTTCTTGGAAGAGGCTCCAGTCCATTGTTCATCTCCAATCAAATCCGGATGGACCCAAAGAATCTCACCATTCGGGGCTGTATGTGGTACCAGTCCTTTCTGGCGCTGTTTGTGAGGATCATCGTTCACCGTCTTCACTGCTGCATTTATTACTGGTTCATGTTGGAACCAGTTCAAAGGAATAGACCCGAAGCTAATCGATACTGCGTTCGCACCCACTTTCTTCTCCTTGGGTTGCTTCATGGTGATGACCCCGACATCGATTAGGGCTTGGATCTTATCTTTAAGAGCGTAGCATGCCTTAGTAGGATGATGCACCGCTCTGTGAAAAGCACAGTATTTTGGATCACTAATTCTTTTAGCGTCTTCTTGATCCTGGATCGGAGGCAACTTGATCTTGTTGTTCTCGATAAGATATTTAAAAATACCGGGAACTTCATCCTCTTTGAATGAATAGACCTTCGGAAACTTTGGTTCTGAAGCCTTTTGCTTCTGGGGCTGTTGTTGCCACCTTGATTGTTGTGGCGCCTTCTGTTGCTGCTGCTGCGGTTGCGCTTGCACCTCGAATGTTTGATTTGCGTCCACAGCATTCGCATGTGCTTTTCTCTTTCCCTTAGGGACAAAGTTCTGTTGTGGGGCATTATTTGCTGTTTGGCCCCTTTCCGCTTTCTTCCTTTTAAGGAATCGCTCGGCTCGCTCTCCTCGCACTTTCAAGTCCTTCCAAGTCTTTGGCGGTGCCATTCCCATGGCTTCGAGGATGTCCAATGACAGATTATTATGACAAGCCTCGAGAATAAAATCTTTGCTGACTGGATCCCTGCAATTCATCGCTTTATTTCGGAATCTCTTCACGAAGTTTTCGACCGTCTCACCATTTTTCTGCTTCTCGTCGAATAGCATGCCGATCGAAATCTCGGTGTCATCATCGAAGAAATTCGTCAGAAACATATCTTCCATGTCATCCCAACTATTGATACTCCCGGGTTTGAGACGGCGATACCAATCGAAGGCTGCTCCGCGAAGAGTGCCGACGAATGACCGCACCATAAGAGGTTCATTCCCAGAAATGATTCCTAAATGAGACTTAAAATATATTAAGTGTTGGGTAGGGGAACCCTTTCCATCAAACGGCGTGAAGTTGATTAAATTAAACTTTGCCGGTTATGGAATTGATTCCCACTCCCTTGGGTATGGACATGATATGCCGGACCTCTTCACCTTCTTGAGCATTCATCAACGCGTTGATTTTGCTCTCCAAGTCCTTCATCTTCTTGTATTCACTCGTACCTGTCTTCGAGTGGCTTCGGGGAGAGGTAACGTGGTCCTCTTTCGCATTATCATCCACGGGACCACCTCTGTTGTCGTTGTTGACAGGAGGGATATTTATGTTGGCATTATTCTCTTCCCGTTCATTCTCATCTTGATTTTGATTATTGCGACGACTGGGTTCTCCTTGGTAAGTTGTCAGTACCGCAATTTGCTGGTCATGCATCTCTCTCATCCGTTGCATGGCCATCTCCATCTCGAACTTAAAAGTTTCCTTCTGCTTATTCAGGACATCTTCAAGCATCTTGGTCACTTGTTCGGCGCTGATCATAAGCGATTCATAAGGTTGTCCCACACTAGAAGCCGTGTCATCGGACGCTATAGCCGAGCAAGAATCTGAACCAGCATCTGACACCTCCTCTTCTAAAGGAAGTCCCTTTTGCATCCTTTGGTAATTCTTTCGCGTATTGATCCCTGATCGCGATCGAGTCACACGCTGGGATACTCCGGCAAGCCGGTCTGGGTTGAAGTGTCGCGTTGATTTCCCTCTGCCGGTCATATTAGCAGACACTTCTAGGTATTCGTCCTCTTGTCGAACGAACTTCTTCCCACGAAAACGCCTTGGCTTGGAAATTCTCTCGAACACCGAGACTCTCTTTGGGGTTTTAGAACAGCAGCATTCTGACAACACCGCCTTGATGATGTTGGCACACGGATAGTGAGACTCCGTGTCTTGAGCGTATCTCTTTCGAGACTTATCCATACCCCCAGCTCTATAGTACAACTCGTCAGTTTGATAACTGGAGCAACTCATAGAGTGTTGGCATGACTTCCCAGGTATAACACCATCATCATCAAACGAATGTGCTTCCCTCTGGGGATGCGACGCTTTATTAGTGTTTTCAAAAGTCGCGCGTTCAAGTTTACGCTTCTGCGAGCGTGAAAACTTAACGGGCTCTTGCACTTCGACCCGCAATCCAATGCGGTCGGTAACAGGGGCTTTTCCTCTATTATCTTTCTTGGGGGGATTGATACGACTCCCAGTCTGATTTGTCATTTGGAGACCTTTCAATGGTCCCAATCGCTCCTTGATAGGTGCTTTACCTCGGTTCTCCGGTAAAGGACCGAGGCGACCTTTCAAAGGAACCCTGGATCTTGAAGGATCCACGTTCTTGCCTAACTCCGTAGGAGGTGCGGGAACGGGATCTGGATTTGAAGAAGTTTGGGTGATAACTCCACCCGCTTTTGTCTTAGGTGCCGATTTTGACTTTGGCACCCAAACCCGTTTATGTGTGGACGGCTTTTTGACCGCCTCTTCTTTCTGCATCTCTTCCACTTTCTGCAGAAGGACTCGGGCATGCCCGAGCAACGCGCGGCGTTTCTTGATTCGCTCTTCGAGAGTGGAGCGAGTCTTCTTAACGCGGACCCATTCATTTGTCTCCGCTTTAGAGGAGGAGTTAGTTGTTCGCCGTTGTTGCTCTTGGCGCTGTCTGGATTTTAGATCCTCATTGTAGTGGATCCCGTCCATCGATTCTGCGGCTTTGGCCAATTGTCGTGCAAGACGTTGTCGCCGTCTTTGGCGCGCCCTCTTCGACAAAGTTGGAGCAACTTCAGCAGTCACCTTTGTGGTAGAAGGGAGATCTGGATCTGCAGCCTCGACCTCTTTGGATGCCGCCGGGATGTCACGGGGTACGGGTGCAGCAGCAGCGACGGGATCTTGGATCTTAGAGCCGAAGGTCCCGCGAATGTCTTTGGAAGAGGAGGTCTTCTTGCACCTGTTTGGAGAGGCGGATTTGGAGGAGGAGGAAGAGAGGTACTCTTCAAACTTCTGCTGATCGAACTCATATTCGATCTCTTCATTCACCCGGATCTTGAATGCCGGTTGCGTCACGACAACCTCGGCAGCGAGGCTGTTGGCTCCCACTGTGGTCGCCAGCTTGTTTTCGTCAAAAGTTGCCTTCATCATTGATTTCATTAAAACTTCAAACGTTACAAATGAATTCAAATAACGAAAATAAAAATTACAACTTTTCGAAAATAAACACAAGATCCGTTTATCGTCTCTTGCTTGCGTGGGTCTTTAGCCTGTGACGGGGATGTCGATATCCGTGGACCACCTGGCAATCAGATCTGGTTGCTAAAAATTTGAGCAGAGCTTCGTCGATCCGCGAGGAGATCTAGAAACTGAAGCGCCTATCTCGGATAAAGTGAGATATTTGCTCTTCTTAGGATTACCGACGAGGGGTAATGCTAAGGAACTGATGCGGGTGATGTAGATCTGATGAGGAGCTCTCTTGTGTTGAAGTACTCTTCACTCTGGCAGGGCTTCGCCAATTCTCCAAAAATCCAGATCCCCAAAAAGTGAGGCCTAAGGCTTCTATTTATAGGCTTGAGGGGATAGTACCAGGGCGTCTCAACTTGGTACGGACACCCTTGGGGGTCTCAACTTGGTGCGGACACCCTTGGAGCGTCTCAACTTGGTGCGGACACCCTTGGAGCGTCTCAACTTGGTGCGGACAGGGTGTCTCCAAAAATCTAGGATACCCCTGGGGTGTCTCCAAAAATCTAGGACACCCTTGGAGCGTCTCAACTTGGTGCGGACACCCTTGGAGCGTCTCAACTTGGTGCGGACACCCTTGGAGCGTCTCAACTTGGTGCGGACAGGGTGTCTCGAAAAATCTAGGATACCCCTGGGGTGTCTCCAAAAATCTAGGACACCCTTGGAGCGTCTCAACTTGGTGCGGACACCTTTGGAGCGTCTCAACTTGGTGCGGACACCCTTAGAGCGTCTCAACTTGGTGCGGACACCTTTGGAGCGTCTCAACTTGGTGCGGACACCCCCGGGGTGTCTCAACTTGGTGCGGACACCCCCGGGGTGTCTCTAAAAATCTAGGACACCCCTGGGGTGTCTCCAAAAATCCAGGACACCCCTGGGGTGTTCCCAAAAATCCAAGATACCCCTAGGGTGTCTCCAAAACTCTAGGACACCCCTGGGGTGTCTCCAAAAATCCGAGACACTCCGCTGAGGTGCATTCGTCCATTTCCGCTGTAAATTCTTCATCCGAACTCGGATTTTAGTGATTCGAATTGCGTTGGAATTCTGACGAAGAGTTCTATCAGCTCCAATGGTTGGATTATCTGTAGAATGAATGAGACACAAAAGGCGTTGTTCTTTTTGTAAATATCGCGGGGCTCTCGACTAGCCCGTGCCTTCGTTATTCCGAAATTCTGTCAGCTCACGTAGTTCGTCGATTCACTTCAAGCGTGTAGGCGTCAAAAAATGCTGAAAGATATCCAAATACAGCTCAAGAGGAAATCATCCAAAAAAGTCAAAAGAACACAAGTATAGACTGTCTCACACGCGAGACAGTCTTTGTTGTCTCACACGCGAGACAGTCTTTGCTGTCTCGCGGTGCGAGACAGTATTTACTGTCTCGCCGTGCGAGACAAACTTTACTGTCTCGCCGTGCGAGATAGTGTTTACTGTCTCGCACGCGAGACAGTTATCAAAAGTTCAGAAACTACTCCAATAACCGCCGACACGTAGCCACCAACTGTTCAAGAACGTAGGGAACATCGTGGGCGAGAATCACGTTGATAACTGCCAGAATAACGGAGTTTTAAAACGTGGGAAGGTAGTTACAAGAAACTGTCAGGCAGTTGAGGAGTTCCAAGATAGTTTTTTACTGTCTCGCAGGGCGAGACGGCAAATTTACTGTCTCGCTGGGCGAGACAGCAAACACTGTCTCGGCCAGCGAGACAGTAAAGACTGTCTCAGAAGTAGTTTTTTGTCTCGAGGCTATAAATACCCCCTGAGATCGATTTTCTGAGGAGGTTGGATCCAGAGGCTGATGATCGAGCATTTGTTAGAGCATTCCAGAGCAGAGAGAGCAGAGATTTCAGTTCTTGGAGCAATCCCTTGACATTCGAGCTTTGACTTGAGTTCAAGAAGAACGACTATCTTACTTCGATAAGATATCGTTTCAAATTCTCACTTCGATAAACGAGGTCAGAATCATAAGCCCCCTCTTCACGATCTGAGATTCGGTGGTCCACGAACCAAAGCGTTCCCAGCACAGGCAAAGAACCCACAAAAGCAGTGATCCAAACAACGATCCTGCGTTTATTTTCTCAAGAGTTGTAATTTTGCTTATTTTTCATTATAACTTTCTGTAATCGACTAAAGATTAATGGAATCTACGATGAAAGCAACTTTTAACGAAAACAAACTGGCGACCACAGTGGGAGCCAACGGTCTCGCTACCGAGACCGTCGTGTCGCAGCCGATCAAGATCCCGATTGAATCAACGGTCGAGTACGAGTTCAACCAGGCGAAGTTTGAGGAGTATTTGTCATCCTCATCTGCAAAATCTTCCTCGCTTCGTAAATGCAGGAAGATTTCATCTTCGTTGAAGATTTTTAAGTTGTCAAATGCTACGGATGAAGACTCCTGTCCGATTGTTGCTGAGAATTCTACTCACAACATCTCTGCTCACGATGACTCTTCTCCAGTTAAAGAGTCGTTGAACAAAAAACTACCGGCACTGACGAAAAGGGCTCGTCAGAGACAACGTCAGCGCCGCGCTCGCCAAATGGCTAAGGCCTTGGAACAAACTGATGGAGTTCGTTACTATACAGACTTAGAATCGAGGAAACATTAAATGGTTCAGTCGCCTCAACGTCAAACCACCCATGTTTCTGCACAATTTATGACGGAAGAATGGATTCTTGTCAAAAGAACTCGTTCGACCTTCAAAGAACATATACAAAAGCGTCGTGCAAAGGCTGCTCATGCCCGTGCTCTCTTACAACAAAGGAGTAAAGGGAAGAAAGAAACGGTGACCAAAGAACCACCAAAACTCTGCAAAGTTTGGATCCCAAAGTCTGGAGTTGTGCAAAATCAGCATTCGGAGCCCGTTAAGATTCCATACCCACAAGGGGGTGGTTCTAAACGTGTGATTTCCGACATAACCTTGGATCACTCAAAGACAATAATAAGTTGTCCTGAGAATGCCAACAAGGTTTTACATCCTCAGAAGAAGACATGTTTATCAAAAGACATCGTTATACCTGGGGGGTCATACCAACAGATGATAAGATTTTCCGGTAATCATACCGATGAATCATACTATCAAGCTGGGGGTGTGAACAAAACTCGAAAGAGAATTGTCCGGGAAATGAGCTCTCATTGTTCCTGTGTACAACTCATTAAAGCAACATCATCAGAAGATGACTATGCCAAACGAGAAGCCGTCCCGCAAAGAATCTCAGCGTTCCAGAGGCTTTGCATAGAAATGTCAAAACCCAAGCCGTGATGTTTTCGCAAGAAGCTTGCTGTTCAAGAGGATGAATTCCCTAAAGTCACTATCAACATGACTGATAAAAGAAAGCATCATCCAATTAACCCAGATCCTGATTCCTCTCCAGGAGGGAGAGTTGAGCAGGATCTCTCTCAAAAAATGTCACGGCTACAACGAAGGGCCAACCGACATCAAGATTATAAGAAAATGCATAAAGGGTCATCTTCAGATGAGGAACTCTCTGATACTTGTTCCGCAGTTGCTTCTGATGATACAACGCCTAGTGTGGGGCAAGCCAGAGAAGTGTTCACAATCACTACTGATCAGTTCGCTCAAATACTTCAGGAAGCTCTAGCCAAACAGCGAGAGGAGATTAGAGCTGAAATGAAGACAGAGATGGAGTTGGCTATCCAACAAATGAAAAAACTGTTAGCTCAACGGCCTCAACCTCCTGAGTCCAGTCAACGAACTGAATCCAGCTGCCGCGCTCAGAATGTCATAGGTGATAGTGATCCAGCAGTGGATGAAGTCATTATGGCTGATACACCTCCCAATAGCAATAACGCTGGGGGTGGTTTAACGGATCCTCACAATAACGGTATTGGGGGTGGTTCAATAGCACCCCTTACAGGGGGTGGTCTAACTCATTCTTCTCAACGTCCTTCGAATGAAGACATAGACGATGGGAAAATGAAAGAGCTTGAAAACAAAGTCAACGCTTTGATGACGGCTCAAGAAGTAAAAAAGACGGGTATTCCATGTCCCTATCCAAAAGAATGGGATTCAATTTCATACCCGGCAAAGTTCAATCTGATTGACTTCACACCGTTCGAAGGGAAGAGCTCGCCTACTCAGCACTTGATTTATTTCAAGTCACATTTAGGCATAATCTCTGGAAATGAGGTTTTAATGGTCCGGTCATTCGTTGGTGTTTGTTGGAAATTTGCAGTAAAAAGACAATGAAAGAAAATTTGAC
>BQKN01001078.1:441444-464977 GCA_022839385.1 Asparagus kiusianus | reverse complement strand
TTTGATGGGGAATCAACTATCCATTGTAATTTTTAGACAGCCTACAGTTGGTACCCTTCGCGGGGCGGCCTTCGATTGGTATCGACGCCTCAAACCAGGGAGCATCAACTGCTGGGATGACATGGAAAGTTTGTTCCTCAGTAATTTCTTCGATGATGACACCGAAGTGTCAATCGGAACCCTGTTGGATGAGAAACAAAAACACGGAGAGTCGATCGACAATTTTGTCAAGCGTTTCCGTAACAAGGCAATGAACTACAGAGACCCTGTCACAGAGGAGTTCATCCTACAGACATGTCACAACAATCTTTCCATCGATGTCCTGGAAGCCCTGGGGGTCGTACCATCCAAAAATTAGAAAGATTTGAAAATGCGCGGTGAGCAAGCTGAATACTTTCTTAAAAGAAAGAAAGCTGAGAGAAGCCAACCGACGACATCTGCAATCGCTGGGAATGCGACTCCCGATCCGAGGTTCCAAAAAGAATATTCTTTCGAAGATGATGAAGCTCCAGTCATCTTGAAATACCTCCTCGCCAACGACAAAATCGAACTGCCGCCTATTAAAGATCAGGAAGGTGCTAAGATGATTATGGATCCAAACTACTGTGCATAGCACAGAAGAATTCTTCATCCCACCGAAATTTGCTTTGGACTCAAGAATAAGATCCAAGCCTTGATTGACTCCGGCGTCATAACGGCAAAACAATCCGAATGAGAACGCACTATACTCCATTGGATGCACGAGTATAAACTGCTTTTCCACCATACTCCATTGGGTACACGAGTATAAACTGTTTCCTCTAACTCCGAAGAGTATACGAGTATAAACTGCTTCTCCATGTCACTCCAAAAAGTATACGAGTTTAAATTGCTTCTCGGTCATCCAACTAAATACAATATTAAACCCGGCCTCACAAAAGAAACTGGGGGTGGATGATTTATGTAACGGGAAGTTCCTAGAGAATCTTATATTCTTAAGGATAACCCGAACATGTGACTGATGATGACGTACTCCTCGTTATACCCAGTTTTACAAAGAAAGCTGGGGTCGATAATTCATGTAACGGGAAGTTTTCGGAAGAATGTTAAATATAATATTCTTAGGGATAACCTGATTATTATGAACAAAATGATAAACACTACACTCCCGTTATGATTTGTACTCATACTCCCACTGCTCCTTTGGTCAAACCTTTAAACAGTTAGGACCAAAACCAAAGTCCCCTCTCGATTCATTCCATGAACGAGAGGTCCACAAATTGAACGATCAAACCTTTAAACAGTTAGGATCGTCTCAAACTCCCAGTTGGTCAAACCTTTAAACAGTTAGGACCAAAACCAAAATCCCCTCTCGATTCGTTCCATGAACGAGAGGTCCACAAATTAAACGATCAAACTTTTAAACAGTTAAGATCGTATCAAACTTCCATGTGGTCAAACCTTTAAACAGTTAGGACCAAAGCCAAAATCCCCTCTCGATTCGTTCCATGAACGAGAGGTCCACAAATTGAACGATCAAACCTTTAAACAGTTAGGATCGTATCAAAACCCTCACCTGGTCAAACCTTTAAACAGTTAGGACCAAAGCCAAAGTCCCCTCTCGATTCATTCCATGAACGAGATTTCCACAAATTGAGTGATCAAACCTTTAAACAGTTAGGATCATCTCAAAACCCCCACTTGGTCAAACATTTAAACAGTTAGGACCAAAGCCAAAATCTCCTCTCGATTCCTTCCATGAACAAGAGGTCCACAAATTGAACGATCAAACCTTTAAACAGTTAGGATCGTCTCAAACCTCCATTTGGTCAAACCTTTAAACAGTTAGGACCAAAGACAAAGTCCCCTCTCGATTCGTTCCATGAACGAGAGGTCCACAAATTTAATAATCAAACCTTATGACAGTTAGGATTATTCAAACCAATCCGGATTCTCTAAGTGAAGATCTCATTTCGAGTTCCCTTTGCACCAGGAGATAGAATATAAAATTCTCCCTCTCCGATTCTGGGTTTATCTCTACCAACAAAAAAGAGACCAGGAGATAGAATATAAAATTCTTCCTCTCCGACTTTGGGTTTATCTCTACCAACAAAAAAGAGACCAGGAGATAGAATATAAAATTCTTCCTCTCCGACATCGGGTTCATCTCTACCAACAAAAAAGAGACAGAACACTCCAATAGGTATACGAGTCTAAACTGTTTTCCTAATTTCAACAGAAAGTTTCTGGAGAATATCACTCAGAATATTCTTAAGAATAACCTGAATACTCCAATAGGTATACGAGTCTAAACTGTTTCCTTAATTTTAACAGGAAGTTTCTGGAGAATATCACTCAGAATATTCTTAAGAATAACCGGAATACTCCAATAGATACACGAGTCTAAACTGTTTCCCTACTATTAATAGGAAGTTTCTTGAGATTATTACTTAGAATATTCTTAAGGATAACCTAATGACCTGTGTTCTTATGAAGACTGATACATCAATTAACAATCCGGTATCAGTTTTGATGACAAAAGCTGAGTTCACAAATACAAATTCTAACTTCAAGTCAAGACTTTGACAACGGTCAAGCGATAAACATAGCACCGGAAGAACTTTGTCTATTCTACAAAGCACTGAATGGACCAAAGGATGAGGAGGTCAAGATTTGAAGCCATTTACGGGTCCTTCCGTACGATCTACTCAACCAAGCATTGAAAAGATCATAAGTAAGACCTATCTTATCCAAAGTATCCCAGAACTCCTCTATAAAAGAATGAGTCTGGAATACTTTGGAGGGGGTATCTGTAGGCATCAAAAAATGCTGAAAGATATCCAAATACAGCTCAAGAGGAAATCATCCAAAAAAGTCAAAAGAACACAAGTATAGAATGTCTCACACGCGAGACAGTCTTTGTTGTCTCGCGGTGCGAGACAGTATTTACTGTCTCACCATGCGAGACAGACTTTAATGTCTCACCGTGCGAGATAGTGTTTACTGTCTCGCACGCGAGACAGTTATCAAAAGTTCAGAAACTACTCCAATAACCGCCGACACGTAGCCACCAACTGTTCAAGAACGTGGGGAACATCGTGGGCGAGAATCACGTTGATAACTGCCAGAATAACGGAGTTTTAAAACGTGGGAAGGTAGTTACAAGAAACTGTCAGGCAGTTGAGGAGTTCCGAGACAGTGTTTTACTGTCTCGCAGGGCAAGACGGCAAATTTACTGTCTCGCTGGGCGAGACAGCAAACACTGTCTCGGCCAGCGAGACAGTAAAGACTGTCTCAGAAGTAGTTTTTTTGTCTCGAGGCTATAAATACCCCCTGAGATCGATTTTCTGAGGAGGTTGGATCCAGAGGCTGATGATCGAGCATTTGTTAGAGCATTCCAGAACAGAGAGAGCAGAGATTTCAGTTCTTGGAGCAATCCCTTGACATTCGAGCTTTGACTTGAGTTCAAGAAGAACGACTATCTTACTTCGATAAGATATCGTTTCAAATTCTCACTTCGATAAACGAGGTAAGAATCATAAGCCCCCTCTTCACGATCTGAGATTCGGTGGTCCACGAACCAAAGCGTTCCCGGCACAGGCAAAGAACCCACGAAAGCAGTGATCCAAACAACGATCCTGCGCTTATTTTCTCAAGAGTTGTAATTTTGCTTATTTTTCATTATAACTTTCTGTAATCGACTAAAGATTAATGGAATCTACGATGAAAGCAACTTTTAACGAAAACAAAGCGTTCACCGACGTCAATCGAACTCCTGTGAACCAGATAGTGACGTTCATTATCGTTCCTTAACACTGAGCTGTTCGTGGAGACCTATAGGCAATTTTCGATGCCTACAAAAATCAAACGTGATTCTAGTAGTAGAGTTGTCAGTATATAATTATTCAGAGTCATTATGAGAGCAGAAGTTGGTTGGTGTGTAGACTCAAGGAGAACAGTGTCAGACTAGGTAGAGCTTGCAAGCATGCACAATCAAGTGACACACATGGAGATGGATATAGTGGCATTAGACATGAAAATGATGAGTACTCATATTCTGTCCAAGCTAAGTCATGGAGGAGATAGAGGCATCCGGCTCGTAGTGTGGAGTAGGAGAGATGCACCGATATAGTTTGAGACGAGTGATGTAGGTGGAGCACAAGGATAACAAGGGAGGAGGCTATTGTCAGGCTCAAGTTGGGAGGAGAAGCATGATTAATTTGCTTCTGATGTTAGAGGTGGTGAAGATCTCTTGGTGCGCACAAGAGAGATGGAAGCGTCACGACAAGGCAGGTGACATAGTGATGATCATAGGCATCCAGTTGGAGTGCATGTGTTCTGATTAGGAGAGCGGGTGCTTCGATTTGAAGTGTAAAAGAATAGAAGACGCTAGAGGGAGAGGCAAAGTTTCAAGACGGCGATGATATATCCTCAAGAGAGTTTGGGAATCAAATCCAATGTGAAGATTGTTAGGATTATGTCTATGATTCTTTGTATAACTTTATGAGAATTAGATAGGATTAGAAATCTGTCATAATTAGGAGATTGTGTCTCATCATGATTAGGAGTTTAAATCCTATTCTAATTATAAAGTTAGGCTAGAGATATGATTTTAGTTTCCCTATATATATTCTTCTATCGTTGGATGAAAAATTAAGGAGAGGAGAGATAGCCAATATTCTTATAATTTAGGGCTAACAGAGGGCGTAGCCTGATTCAAGGATGTTATGCGAGAAGCGAGAGTTTCGTAGTCTTTGTCTGTGCAAAAGTTTACAATATTGAGAAAGAATTTCGCAGTCTTTGTCCATTCAAAAGATTATAAGGAGTGGGTTTCGGAGAGAATATGAGAGTTGATTATGTATGTGAGGTTGAGAGATTGAGAGACGAGAGTTAAGTTATTCCTCTTGTAGTTCTCCCTATTACATAGTGGATTTCTCGTATTGTTATCCCGTTGATATAGGTCAAAGTTGGTCGACCGAGCCACATAAATCTCGGTTTTCTTTCTTCTTGATTATGGTTATTTTATATCTTGTTGATTGTGGGTTGGCTTCTGAGTTGCACAGATCATAATAGGCGGGGAGGCTAAATTCCCAACAATATTGTTTATTAATTATTTAGATATTTTATAAATACTAAAATTCATAATAACTTTAATACTTAGAATCATCAAACTTTTCAAACATAACATCACAATTATCAACTATAAAAATATAGTATCACAAATTCTTAACAAAAGTTAGTCATATATAACTAACAACCATCCTAAAAAGCATCATCAAGTGATCAAATACGTTAACGTCATCAAGTTTAAGTCAATAAAAAATAAGTCTAAAATAAACTAAACACTTCCAACCCTCAAGTTTTTTAACTTTAAAAAATATTATAATTCCTAACAAGTTCACTAAATCAACCAAACTAAACACGACTATGTAATAATAGTAAGAAATTATATACAGAGATCATGTGCAAACTTAATTTCACAAAATTTAGTATTAGCTGAAAACTAAAAACTAAAACCTAATCAAAATCAAGAAATAACTGAAAGTAACTATCTCACCAACACAAGTAACACACTAATTTATCGATGTACTCTAACTCTGTGGTAGATCTTAAAAACTTATGTTTAATGGTAAAGTGATGAAGCAACAACTTTGATATGATTTAGGATAAATTGGCAATAGAAAATATTAAATTTTAAAAGATAATTTTAAAATCACTATTTATTTAAAGGATATAATCTGAGATGCCCAATACATAAGTAAAAAATAAAAAATTTACCTCACCAGAGTCGCAGAAGTCACGGATAGCCGGTAGAGTTTCAAAGGACGCAAGGACTTAAGGTTTGGGTTGGAGGAGGCGAAGAGATCGCATATTCGTAGGAAGAGAATTGGGTGATCAAAACTAAAGGGGGTATGTGATTGCTAAAAGTAGTGATTCCTGGATGTGGAAACAGATGATCAAAGCAAGAGATAGAGCTGCTCTCTCTTGAGGTGGGATTAATAATCTATTACAATTGCTGAATAATTGTTACAGGAATACAAAGCTTCATATCTCGGCTTTATACCATGAATTGTTACCAGTTTCTCAGCAAGTGAAATGGCATTATACTGTTTAGAATCAATTGTGCTATCCTAAACATTCATTTATAAGTTGGCTTGCTGTCTTGAACAAATTACTTACTAAGGACAGATTGATGAAGAGAGGGTTAACAAATGTCGGTTCATGCTGTTTGTGTTCAGGTACTGCACTGGAAAACATAAACCATCTTTTCTTTTCCTGTAATTACTCATCTGAGATATAGAATGGCATAATGTGTTGGCTTCAATTTACCTGGAAATCATGTGAGTGGGATCTTATCTTGGAGTGGTTTTGTACAAAGTTAAGAGGAAAAGGATTCAAGCAGGGAATCAAAAGAATGGCATTTACGGCTACAATCTACAGTATCTGGACTGAGAGAAATCTCAGAATCTTTCAACAGGAACAAAGAACTGCTGCTCAATTGATTAAGAGAATTAAGATGGATATTATGTCTGCTGTACTCAATTCACAAATCCAGGAGGAGTATCGGGTCTGGTTGCTGAAGCTTAAAACCCCTCCCTGCGGATAACTGCTTTTCTGTTGGGGATATGTGCACATTACTTGTGTGCAGGTTTTTTTTCTTTGTTCTTTGATATAGCTAGGTCTAGTGCTTTAGCTATTGATTTTGATTTAGCTATCTCAATTACATGTTCTTGAGATTCTTGATGTACAAAAACTTTACATATTGGTGATGAATAAAAGTTTTCATTTACCAAAAAAAAAAAAAACTAAAGGGGTAGAGTTTAAATGACTTGGATGGTGGAGATGCATCCACCCATCCTAAATAGAGATGCAATTTAACCAAAAAAACCCATGTTAAATGGTTATATAATGTAACACACATTTAATGCAATATAACATGTTTTTTGGGTTAATTAGTTTTAGCGTTAAATGTGTGTGTTACATAACAAGAGGGCACTGTTAAGTTACAATACGAATAATAACGGGTTATATAACGGGTTTTTTTCAACTATGATTCAAACATTTCTCTCATGCCTCTGGATTGGTTACTAATGGGACTAAAAGTCACGTGTTCTTTAGAGGAGTACCTGTTAATAATAATTAAGAAGCAGCAAATTTTGAGTTTTCTCCACTTTGTTGAGGGTGAACTCCCTGTTGATATCTATGCAATTTTTTTGGGGGGGTATATTCATGCTTCCAAAGACAGTAGTGACGGAAGTTGAGGAAATGCGCAGGAATTTCTCATGGTCTGAAATGATTGAAAATCAAAAGAAAGCTAAGGTGTATTTGTCAAATGTTTGCCTTCCAAAATGCCAAGGTGGATTAGGCCTATTATCCTCAAATCACGTTCTGTATGGGTGAAGTGGATCATACATGGATATTACTTAAGAAACCAAAATTTTTGGAGTATGGGCATTAAAACACATTACTCTTGGCGGTTTAAGAAAATCCTAAAGCTAAGAGAGCAAGCTAGAAAGTGTGTTGATTATGCTAATACTGAGTTAATTATATGGAAGGGGGATACACCAGCATGGGAGTTTGGTCCTCTCCTTGATCTGGACTAAATATACAATGCCAAAGTATTCCTTTATATTTTGGATTGTATGCCTAAAACAAGCTACCAACAAGGCAGAGACTGAAGTCTATGGGGATCATTGATAGTTTGATACTGATACATTAATTGCCCTATTTGTGAAGCAGCTGTAGAGACCACAGATCACCTCCTGCTTGAATGTGATTTTTGCTTTCATATATGGACGTACAGATACTATGAAGCTTGTGCAGATTACGAGTTATATATCCTAGGACATGGAATGATCTACTGCCTTGGATGTTCAGGAAATGGAAGGGTTCATCTGTTATCAGTAGCATTAAGAAAGCTACTGCTGCTGCCAGTGACGGAGCCAGAAATTTTGTTTTGCGGGGGCTAATAATACAAGTTACATGAACAAAGTGCCTTCCAATATATTTAATAATAAAATCAACTTCAAATTTCAAAGATATAACACCATGAAATCTAAAAGATTATACGAACATATAAAACAATATAAGAAAGAGAAGTGAAAAATTAAGTAATTATTGGTAATGCAAACTCCAAACTTTTGAGGCGTTTATGGTTATTAACTTATTATATCCAATCTAAAGATTATTAGTAGTGTAAATTCTAAAAGTGTAGGGGCGGACAAGGCATCTCCAAACTTACATGTGGCTCCGCCACCGGCTGCTGCATGTTTGTTGTTATGAGATCTGGGAATATTATATAATTTTTCCAGTAGAGGAAGAAGACCAGAGAGGAGATAATGGAGTTGATCTCCTATAGAGTCGAAATAATTTGCATCAAGCTACTCAAACTCAAAGACACGGTAGCCAATAGAGAACGGTGTACAAAAATGTCACTATTCCCTATTTTTGTTAAGAAATCAACACAGTAACTTTTTGTCTCATTTTTTCTTTTGCTTGAAGTTTTGTTTTCTCTACTTTTTGTTAAGAGGTAGATAGATTTTTGTTGGCGTTTTCTTGAGAGCTCAGTTTTGGAGCTGCTCTATCTTATATATTTGACATTAAATTAATGTTGTGCTTTATTGTTATTTGGTAATAAGAATGCTATGCTTATTTACCAAAAAAAATCTTTTAAATTATAGCATAACTTCCGCATTCTAATTGCACCAGGAGATTTAAAAAAAACTTTCAGATGGTACATCCAACAGGTTAAATAAAGTCACAAGACATGTATTTAAACCCATAATAAGATAGCTAATTATAATGCAAAAAAAAAGAGTCAAAAGACTCAAAACCCATAAAAAGTATGCTTAAATGCTTTCTCAGTAACAAATGCACTGCCAATAAGTTAGGAGTTCTGATGATCGAAAATCAAATTAACGTTCGCTGATTTTGGAGTTCTGATGAAAATCAAAGACTACTGATCAATATATTTAGTGAGATAAAAAAATATACTGAGATAAAAATGATACTGAGACTTATATAAGGATGTGTCTGTATACATGCTTGACATGAGTCGGAATTACGTTTTCATCGTACAGTGGTAACAGTACTCTTTAATGAAACGGAATGGTCATTTCCCACTTAATTTTACTTAAAGAAAAGGTTTCGCCTTCACCAAAATCATTGGAGAATGAGAGTATTTATGGAGTGTTGAAAATTCTAACTATATTCATTGACCGTGAATTAGCATGAGACTTAGTACATATGAATTGTTGATGATAGTCCATCCATCATAATCATATAGTTTTAATTAAGAATGTTTGCAGTCCTGCATATCCTTAATCAACAAGGCACCGATGACTCGTAGGAGACTTGTTAGCTTGTAGTCTAAAGACTTTGTGCAAGGATTGAAATATTAATTAATTTATGTTATTAGTTAGAATTGAAATATTCATGTTGACAACAAGGTCTAATCAACGCGCTAGCTAGTTGGCTAACATTGATGGATTAAATAAACAATCAGTCACCTTAGTTGTGCATGGCGTTTGAGGGAAAGAAATGGATATGACTTCGTGCTCCTCATCTTCATTCAATATGGGTGGGTTTGACTCTCTAGAGTTTGCCGTTTTGATCAGTCATTACTTCAAGATTAGGTCAATGAAGAGGGTCAAATTAATTATTTAACTAATCTATGAAAGTGAGAGCTTATTGATGTATAATTTTGTTTTAACTACATCTTCATTATCTTCCTCAAATCCCTAGCTAGCTTTTTCTTACTCTTAACTTATGTTTTTTTTTCCTCAAAGATTTTTATTTTCTCTCAAAGATTCAACAGAGATAATATAGGAATTGAATGCATAGGTAATTAAATATTACTTAGATTTATAAAATTTCTAAATAAAATTTACTTTATTATTAGATTGCGGCTGCGTATCAAATTTGCCCTATTCAACTCCTTGGATAATATATTCTTAGGATGCTTGTGTGCAAAGAAAAGAGAGGGAGGAAAGTGTTCGTTAGGAAATCAGCTGATTAAGGTGTGCTCATATTTAGAGACTGCAAATACCTGAACTCATTTCGACTAAATTGAGAAAACCCCTCTTATGAGTCCTAATCCATATATATACGCAACCATAATTCAATCACCGCCTCACGTAGATTACAAATTGTATTTCCCTTTAATTAATTGAACATCAATTTTCTCTAATAAGACTACTTCTCATACTCGAGTACAGCTACACTTCTCATACTCGAGTAGAGCTACATCTAAAGCCTAAACAATTCTTCTGCATTCTCTGTTGGACAACAGTATTCCTAATCTATTAGGATTCCTAATCTATTTTGGTAACATGAGGTTATTAGGATTCCTAATCTATTTTGGTAACATGTGGTTATTAGCACATTAAGACCACTAGGTGTTTTTACACTTGGAATAATAAACAGGAGGCTGATACTAGAGTATGGAGTAGATTGGATAGAGTGTTGATTAATGATCAATGGATCTCACAATATACTTCTAGTCAAGTAGATTTTCTGCAGCCAGCTTGCTCAGACCATTTTCCAGCTCTCATTTCAATTGGGGATTATGACTTCCAAGGGAAAAAGCCATTTAAGTTCTTCAAGATGTGGACAAAGCACCCTGAGTTCCTTCCTATTGTCAGATCTATTTGGGAACAGGATGTGCAAGGCTATTATATGTTCAAGATATCCTCCAAATTGAAGATGCTCAAGCCTGCACTCAAAGAGCTAAATAAAAGACACTTCATGAATATTAGTGAGCAGGTATTAAGAGCCAAACAAGAGTTGTCTGATATTCAGAATTTGATGACCAATGATCTATTCAACCCTCAACTTATTTCTAAGGAAAAAGAATGCTTAAAGAAATACACCTTACTGCTACATTGTGAAGAATCCTTTCACAGACAGAAATCAAACATAAAATGGGCTATTCATGGAGATAAATCCTCTCAGTTCTTTCACTCAGCTATGAAAGCTAGAAGACATCAAAATAGGGTATTGTCCCTATATACTGAGGATGGGAATAGAATATCTGATATGGATACAATTATTAATGAGCTTATCAACTATTACAAGAGTTTGCTGGGATTTTCTGGAATTACTTCTGAGCCTGATCTGGAAACTATAGCAAATGGTCCTGTCCTCTCATCAGATCAAAGGGAAATTCTTGGTTCTCCTGTCACTAGAGATGAAATTAAACAAGCAGTCTTTACTATGTCTGATGATAAAAGCCCTGGTCCTGATGGCTTTAGTGCATCATTTTTCAAAACTGCATGGGATATTATTAAGGATGATATGCGTAAAGCAGTGGGTGAATTCTTTTACACTGGTAAGCTCCTCAATACCTTTAACTCAACCTCTATAACTTTAGCGCCTAAAATCCTCAACCCCAGATCTCCATCTGACTATAGGCCTATTTCTTGCTGCAACTGTGTATACAAAATAATATCGAAAATCATTGCCACCAGAATTCAGAAAGTGATTGGTCTTCTGATTGATGGTGCACAAAGTGCATTTGTTAAGGGTAGACTTGTTTCTAACAATATTCTCCTAGCTCATGAATTGTTAAAGCATTATGGCAGAAAGAAAGTCTCTCCAAGAGCTGTCCTCAACATTGATTTAAGAAAGGCTTTTGACACTATCAATTGGAGTTTTATCAAGTATATGTTGATAGGTTTGGGATTCCCTGAAAATTTGATCACATGGGTAATGGAATGCATCTCTACACCTAAGTTCTCTTTGTCAATTAATGGTTCATTACATGGGTACTTTAAGGGAGCTAGAGGTTTGAGGCAAGGGGATCCATTATCTCCTTATTTGTTTGTGCTTGGAATGGAATATCTATCCAGGAAACTCAAAACCCTCAGTACTGAAAGTATGTTCAAGTATCATCCGAAATGTGCAAGGATGGGGATTACACACTTGATTTTTGCTGATGATTTGCTTCTCTTCTGTAGAGCTGATATGGATTCAATTGCTAAAATAAACAACTGCCTGCAGGAATTTAGCAGAGTTTCTGGATTGGAGGCCAACTCTTGTAAAAGCTCTGTTATCATGAGTGGGATTGAAGAAAACACAAAAGCACAAATATGTTCATACTTAAACTTCCCTGAGGGTTCTTTGCCTATGAGATATTTAGGATTACCCTTAGTTTCAAAGAGGCTTTCTTTTTTGGACTGCTCACCTCTGATCTCAAAGATATCAGACCAGCTCCAAAACTGGCAATGCTGGCAGAAATTATCTTATGCTGGGAGAATCCAACTAATTAAGACTGTTATATTGGGGATTCAAATATATTGGACAAGCAATTATATTCTGCCAATCAAGGTACTGGAGAAAATTGATAAGCTATGTTCTGCATTCCTGTGGGGTAACAAAATCCACCTTGTCTCCTGGGCAGAGGTTTGTAAGGCTAAGGAATTAGGAGGAGTGGGTCTATACTCAGCAAAATTGTGGAATTATCTGCTGCTATCAAAATGATATGGATGATTCACTCTAAAAAGGATCTCTTATGGATAAATTGGATACATGGGCACTACTTAAAAAATCAAGATATCTGGCAAGTGCAACCAAGGAGAAATGATTCTTGGATGTGGAGACAAGTTCTAAAGGTGGGGAATATGGCAATAAGCAGATTTGGGGATGTGATCAATCTCTTTAGAAGCATTGCTAAATGTCACAATGATGGTAAAATGAAAATTTCATCTATATACAATGCTATTTCTCAATTCACAGCTGTTGCTCCCTGGGTGAATACAGTGTAGGGAGGCTTACATTACCCCAAGCATTCAATAATCTTATGGCTTGCAATCCTATCGAAGCTTAATTCTGACCAAAGACAGGCTGTGCAAAATGAGTATGTTAGATATTAACCAATGTATCCTATGTGTTGATACTGGTAATCACCTAGAGTCCAGAAATCACCTATTTTTCGATTGCCGATACTCTTCTGATGTCTGGAACAAACTGATGGCATGGTTAGAGTTTCCATGGAGGTCTTGTAGTTGGGATCAGGTTTTGAGATGGTACAGCAACAACTTGAGAGGGGTTGGTTTTATGAAGAAGCTAAAGAGAATGGTTTTTTCTGTGACTGTCTACTGGATATGGAAGGAAAGAAATATGAGGATTTTTCAGCAAAAAAGCCACAGTCCCGATCAACTGGTCAGAGAAGTTAAGATTTCATTGCTATTAAAGATACTAAATGAAGATATACCTGAACACTTGAGAGATAAAATAGGAAAATTGTAATTAGTTTGTGGTTTTTTCTATTTTTGATTGCCAGAGATTCTTTACTCTGGTAGTTCTTTGTAGCTCTCTCATTTCAAAACTTGGTGATGAATATAAATATTTTTCATTGACCAAAAAAAATGTGGTTATTAGGATTCCTAATTTGTTTTGTTTTTGATTTTAGGATTCCTAATCTGTTTTGGTTTTAGTTTTTCTATATATATGGAGATTAGAATCAATCATCAAAAGAGATGAGAGTTGTAATCAGAGATTAGAGAGACTTTTGACCATTGTGAGAGGGAGATATTATGAGCAAGTTGAGAGCTTTGATTGAGGGTTAGATTGTGAGTTTTGTGAGATTGTAACCATTTGTACTCTCCTTGATTTAGTGGAATCTCCCCCATCCTCTTCCCATGGACGTAGGTAATCTGCCGAACCACGTAAAATTGGTTGTCTCGCTTTTGTGTGATTTGTAATAGCTTATTTAGATTCCCTCGACGGATCAGTCCTAGAGCTGATGAGAGGAAGAGCTGATATCCCACTTTGTTAAGATATTTTGCTTAAGGTTCTTGTTCCTTCGTGAAACAGAGATTCCTATTACGACCTGACTCTCTTGTTGTGCTGCCGAAATTTTCGCTGCGCGCAACATTCTCTCTCTTTGAACCCCCCACCCACCCACCCACCCCACCCCACCCTACCCCACCCAATTCTTTTCATTCTTTCAGCAATACCCCTTCCATATCATCACCTCCAACCTCTCAGAAAACCTCTCCTCTTCAACATTCATTTCCTTTATTTCCCCAGTCGGAACATCATGGCTTGTTGGGGGTATATATGGTTAATATGAACCCTCAAAAACAAAATTGTATGAAATTATATTAGTTTGGATATTGATCCTAGATTAACTTATATTATCACTCTTCGAAATACATTTTTATTCTCTTATTCTTTTAAAATTAAAAACTCAACACAAAATAAATGTCTCATAAAACAAGATTTTGATGTTGTAAGTATCCGCAACTAATTAAATGTTAAATATTTTAGATATAGTAACATTAGGCTATCTGCTTTGTTTTATTTTAGTCTCATATCAATTAGGATTCTAGAACCTCTCATCTTACTCTTGTATTTAAGCAGTTCAATACAATGAATAAAATCAAGTAGTCTCTTCTATTCCCTAAAGCTCTATTTTTAACATGGTATCAGAGTCATCATCTTGATCTCAGAGAGACCTCTTTCTTCTTCTTCTACATCGAGCCGTCGAGGGAATTTAGCCGAAAACTATGTGTTTCCCTTTGGCGGCCTCGACACTGAATTCAACCTTGATGCACCTCCCCATCACTTACACCCTCCCACTGTCCTTTGCTCACTGCAAAACCCTAGTCCTAACCTTTGTCAAACGACATTGTTCTTTCCAGGGCTACTGTTCACCGTCCTATTCGAGTTACTGTTCATCCTGCCAAACGACACTCTTCATCTGGGTGTACTATTCACTAGCGGACTACTGTCCTAATTGAGGTATTGTTCATCCTGAATCTCACTACCTCGATACTAATTTTAACCTCGACAATATCTCTAACAACCAACTCACTATCAATAGCCCAAACCCTACTGCATCCAAAACCCTAGGCTACCACCATTTGACGTTAACCGACCACCACCTGGTAGAGCCAGTGCCACCATCGCTTAATCACAGCCAACACTGCATTGTCATACCGTTGCCTAATCAGATCTGCACGGGCACACCACTCCGCTTGAGCGACACCAAGCTAGAACCACACCATTGTCTACCAAGCACCCGCCTCAACATCACCAATTTCTATGTCTCGCAAGCCCTTTCTTGCAAGCAACTCATGCCCACCAACCATACAATGATATGTCTAAACATTTTCAGCAGCGACCACCAACTATTCGACGTAATGTCCTAACTGCAACGACCACGATAGCGACATCACCGAATCTTCCCATCTACAACGCCCATAGTAGCAACATCGCTAAACCATCTGTAACAGCAGCTCCCACGGTAATGACAATGTCGAACCTCTCCATCTGCAGCACTCATGGCAGCGACATCGTTGGACCCTTCTATCTACAGCACCCTCAGCAGCGACACCACAGGACCAAACTATACAACGATCTTGCCACATGCAATTCGATCTAGCAACTGATGTACTCCAATTCAAATCTCTTGCCAAGCATGCCAATAACTATCTATGCGAATTTGGCTCGTCTTATCCAAACTCTCGGTTCTCTACCGACCGTGACTAGAGGTGTTAGATATAGTAGTATTTTTAACATGTTAAAAATAGAACTTTAGCAAAGAAAATAGACTTGATTTTGTTCATTGTATTGAACTGCTTAAATACAAGAGTAAGAGGAGAGGTTCTAGAATCCTAATTGATGTAAGACTAAAATAAAGAAAGACAGATACCCTAATACTAATATATCTAACAAGAATACCCTCCATTATCCTTACTCAAAAACTCATCTCCTTTGGTGCAACCCTCATCCCTAACATCCCAAAGCGATGAAGGCGATAAACCTCAATCTTTACCATCTTCACATAGTTCACCGAGTGAAAATCGTCATATTCTCGTGGTGGGAGACGAGATCGCTAGAAGGCATGGGTTTACTATGCATTTACTTCTATGCTTGAGAATGGGAATTTTAAGAAAATAGTATTGTGGTATAATGGAAAAGAGCAGTGGGGCCAAGGGGTGCATATATAGGATTTTAAATTAGTGGGGGTAAAGATATTATATTTTTTCCTTAGGGGAAGGAAGCGAGACTTTCAAATTTGAGGGAGGTGGAAGCAATTTTCTTTAAAAGGCTATGAGCATTTGAGCAAACTCTCTCTCTTTAATTTTTTCCAGAAAACTATCTCTTTTAACATTACATTCCATGCTAAAATGATAATTTATTTTTTTTACTTTAAGAATTGTAATCATTTTTATTGGAATTGTGTCTTTGATATTTGTATAACTTCATGAGAATTAGATAGGGCTAGAGATCTATCATGATTAGGAGATTGAGTTTTATCATGATTAGCAATTTATATCCTATTTTAATTAGGAAGTTTGGTTAGGAGTATGGTTTTAGTTTCTCTATATATATATTCTTCTATTATTGGAGTAAAAATCAAGGAGAAGAGAGAAAGATAGTACTCTTATAATCTAGAGTTAGTAGAGGGCGTAGCCTGATTCAAGAATATTATGTGGGAGGTGAGAGTTTCGTGGTCTTTATCCATATAAAATATTATAATATTAGGAGAGGATATCGAAGCCTTTATCTATGTAAAAGATTGTAATGAGTGGGTTTTGGAGAGAACATAAGATTTGATTATGTATGTGAGGTTGAGAGATTAAGAGATAAGAGTTGAGTGGTTTCTCTTGGAGTTCTTCCTAATACATAGTGGATTTCTCGTATTGTTGTCTCGTTGATGTAGGTCGAAGTTGGTCGATCAAACCACATAAAAATCTTGGTGTTCTTTCTTCTTGATTGTGATTGTTTCTATCTTATTGATTATGGGTTGACTTCTGAGTTGCGGAGATCATAGTAGGAGGGGAGACTAAAATTTCCCAACAAGTAGTATCAGAGCTACAATGATGAATCCGGGAGTTAGTTTTCAAGAGATAAAATTGTCATCGTGCGAGATTGAAGATC
Organism: Asparagus kiusianus; assembly: GCA_022839385.1. Classification (NCBI taxonomy): domain Eukaryota; kingdom Viridiplantae; phylum Streptophyta; class Magnoliopsida; order Asparagales; family Asparagaceae; genus Asparagus; species Asparagus kiusianus. Next base: position 448,108 of record BQKN01001078.1, on the reverse strand, counting down.
GGTGACGTTGCAAGAATTGAGATGAAGAAAAAGAAGAAGGTACTATAGCGGCGGGAACATTGTAGCGATGGGAACACTGTTCAGTAGGTGAGGGTTTGGTTAATAATTATTAAATTAAATCGATCTAATGGTGTAGATTAATTTGTCTTTTGATCGAGAGTTTAGAGGCAATTTTTGACAATTCAGGATATTCCTAGGATTTAGAGTGCTCTAAAAGCGATTGTACGATTTTATTTTTTAGATTTTGCTCAAATTGATCAAAAAGTACTGATAAATTCTAATGGTGGTAACAAGACAGATATGATGGCAGATAGGAAAAATGAGTATGCGACAGATGAGACTGATGTAGAGAATCAGATATGATTCAAGAAGTAAAGTTGTTAGCATATAATTATTCAAAGTTATTACAAGATCAGGAGTTGGTTGGTGTGTAGACTCGAGGAGGATATTGTCAGATTACGTGGAGCTCGCAAGCAGGCACGACTAAGTGACACACATGGAGATGGAGATAGTGGTATTGGACTACAAGATATGTAAGACAATGAACATTCATATTCTGTCCAAGCTAAATGATGGAGGAGATAGAGGCATTCGGCTCGTAGTGTGGAGTAGGAGAGATGCACCGATATACTTTGAAATGAGCGATGTAGGTGGAGTACAAGGACAGGAAGTGGGGGAATGCTACTATCAAGTTCAGTTCGGAAGAAAAAGCATGGTTGATTTGCTTCTAATATTAGATGTGGTGAAGATCTATTGATACACACAAAAGAGGTGGAGGTGCCACTACAAGGCTGATGAAAGTGAGGATGATAGGAGCATCCAAGTTAGAGCGCGGGTGTTCTGATTAGGAGTGCGGGCGCTCCAATTTGAAGTGTAAGAAAATAGAAGATGCTAGCGGGAGAGACAAAGTTTTAAGATGGTGGTGGTATATCTTCAAGAGAGTTTGGGAATCAAATCCAATGTGGGGATTCTTGGGATTGTGTCTTTGATTCTTTGTATAACTTTATAAGAAATAGATAGGGCTAGAGATCTATCATGATTAGGAGATTGAGTCTCATCATGATTAGGAGTTTGTATCCTCTTCTAATTAGGAAGTTTGGCTAAAGGTAGGGTTTTGGTTTTCCTATATATTTTTTCTATTATTGGAGGAAAAATCAAGAAGAAGAGAGAGAGTGAATATTCTTATAATCTAGGGTTAGCAGAGGGCATAGCCTGATTTAAGAATACAGTGCGAGAGGTGAGAGTTTTGTGGTCTTTATCCATGTAAAAGATTACAATATTAGGAGAGGGTTTTGCAGCCTTTGTCCGTGTAAAAGATTGTAACGAGTTTTGGAGAAAATATGAGAGTTGATAATGTATGTGAGGTTGAGAGATTGAGAGTCGAGTGGTTTCTCTTATAATTCTCCCTAATACATAGTGGATTTCTCGTATTATTGTCTCGTGGGTGTAGGTCGAAGTCGGTCGATCAAACCACATAAATCTCGGTGTTCTTTCTTCTTAATTGTGATTATTTTCTATCTATTGATTGTTGGTTAGCTTCCAAGTTGCGGAGATAGTAGTACGAGGGGAGACTAAAATTCCCCAACACTTTTATCTCTAGCGGCAGAATATGTTGTTCATTTTTCCAATTTAATTTGTTTTTACCTGTCTTCTCAATAATCATTTATAAAAATAATATGAAATTGATTAAAAAATCTTTTAATTCAGATGAATACAACTTCGACTTGAGTACTGTCACAATTAATAGTAACTTTTCCTAGTTTCAACAAAGTTAAAATTATTTTTTAATTTACAGAAATAACCTCCTTAATCCTTTTTTTATTTTGCGAACATCAAAAAAACTTAACGCTTAATATTAACTATAGAATCTAAACGGAAAAAAAATTGTTTTTAACCCCTCGTGACAGGTTAACTAAGTTAATCTCTCTAACTCCTCTTCTCTTAACCCATTGCCAAATGGCACCTAACAGAGTCAAAAAATGACTTAACAAATGATAATTAAATTACTCTCTCATGAATTTGAACCAAAGCTCTTCTTGGTTGATCAAATCTCGAACGGAAAGTTATATGTTTGAGACTATACATTCACTTCCAAATGGCTAATCAATCAGTTAATTGCCAAATTAATCAATAGGTTCCACAAATAAACAATGGACACTTAGCGTAAACAATAAACTTTCAACTTAAACATGGACTTCTTTCACTAAAAATACTACTCATGACATTGTCCTCTATTATAGATTCTCTCTAAAATGTCTCCATTCTCCACTTGTTCACAAAAAAAAAAAGATAGTTCTCCCCTAATGGTACTTCCCTATTGCCTTTCAAGAAGCAAGTTCTAGCTAAAGTCAAGAAGAGAAGGTGATTGATACTTAAAATATACTAAGTGGTACTGATGTTACACATTAAGAAAGGGGATTATGTTTTACATTTTTTTATTAGTATTGGCAAAGTTGCCTTTAGAATATGTATTCAAAGGTACTCTTGCTATGCAACGTTACAGAACTAAAAACATGTGATTCGATTTAAATTACTGCAATCTATTTGCTAATAATTGATTTGCACTACTACTATAATATGGCGCACTGAATTTTTTTGTGACTAATTATAAGCCAATATGTTTGGTAATCTCGTTCAGAGTTCATATTATTATAGCTAGCACTTCATATGTAATTATTAGTGTGTGGTGTTAGAATGTAGTCTATAGAATAGCTCTTGTTTGAGTAATGACAAACTCTTATTTGGTACTAATATTTGTTTGAGATGATATACTATAAGTGAAAAGGTATACGAATGTCATGAGGCAAAAAAACACAAAAATCAGTATTTACATTGATTTCAGCCTTGGAACCATCGATGGTCTATAGTGGACCATCGATGGTCATGGGCCAAGGCTCATTGATGGTGTACAGTGAACAATTGCAGAATTTTAGAAATTAAAATCAAACCATCGATGATTTACAAGTCACCATCGATTATGCTCAAGGAACCATCCATGGTCGTGAGGAACCGTCGATGGTGACAATGATTTTGACAGTTTAAAGAGCTAATCACAATTGTTCGCTAATGCCTTTCATCTCTAACTTTCACTATGATTTGGATATCTCTTTCCTAATTTATGAGAGGCTATATAAAATTAAAAGAGTTAGTTTTTGGAGAGAGTTCTAGGGTTTGAAAAAAGAGAGCTTTAAGAGAGAAAATTTTAGGGTTTGAGGGGAATAAGATTGATTTGTGATTTGTAATTTGAACCCCAGAACCTTAACAAACTCTTTCTTGTTGCACTCAACAACGTCGGGTCATCTTAGCAAGAGGAGTTATCCTTAGAATCGAGATCTACATTATTTTTTATCGAGCATTGCTTTAATCTTTTAAAGAACAATTTGTTAAGTAAAAGGGTTGTATGATCTTTCTTTTTGTGTTTAAATTGTTCTTGGTAGTTTTTTTTTTCAAACTTGTTTTTAAGGAGTATTCAAGTCAGTGATAATTGAGGGTTAAGATTAGCTATGGCTAGGTATTACTTGTTGTAGAGAGTTAGGTTAAATGACTGGTTTTAGATTCTAGGATGCGGTCTTTGTAAGTTTACTGAATCGGATTGCGATTAGGAGAACTCTTGATATAGTGAAGAAGCACTTTCGTGAGAAGGAACAGTGGATGCAAGATTGTTATCCAAACCACAATAAAAATCTGGGGAATTCCTTGGTTGGTTTTTGGTTTGATGTTTGCTTTTATCTTTCTATATTTTTGCTTCATATTTTGTGTTTTGACGAAAAACTATAGCAAACCTATTCAACCATCCCCCTAAAGCTTGCATCTCGATCAGATCTGTCATGTGGAGCCTGTTCCATATGACTTGGTTTGATCTTGTTCAGTACCTTAAGTATCGGACTAAGATTAACTGGGTATTATTCCCAATTATTGTATACAAAAATGATACAGAAGAATATGAGTGAATAGGTACTTATATTTCTTTATTCTATGCTTATTCATGTCCTTTCTGCTGTATAGATATTTGGATCTTTGCTAATATTTTAACTATGAAATTATTTTAAAAATTTTGAAGCTCAATTATTTGGATAACTATGTGGGATTGAGTGTTTCCTGGGCATACATGTACTTAAGAGGTGTCATTTAAAGATACCCAACCATTTATGATCTATATGTAGTCTGGCAATATTTGGCCTTTACTCTTTGTTTAATACCTCTAATATTGCTTTGGGTGGTGATAATGAAAAGAGTGCATGTGTTAGCATTTGGATATGTGGAGAATGATTAGATGCCACATTTAATCTTTTTAAACCTTTTGATGGTTCTTAATTAATCCTTCACTTTAGCTTCTGGTATCCAAAATATATTAAACATTTATGACACTGGTTCATGCATGCTTTAGTAATCAAAAATTGGGGAAATTTTCTTTTCGATCGAGGTCAAAATTTTGATTACTTGGTCTTCAACGTAATTTTAATTTTTAGTAGTAATGTGCATATGATTTTATATATGTGGAATTGATACGGTATTAATTTTTCATTATAACTGGCTGTTCTTTAGAAGAAAAAAAAAAGTTTCCTATTTTTCTTCAAAAAGAAAGTTACCGTGGATTAAGATGCAATATAATCAGTAGAAAAGTCTACTACCAATAGTTTATTCATTTACCAAAAAAAAACATAAAAATACTAAAAAAATAAAACAATTGATCGATATATCCACCTTCAAGATAAACATAAAAAGAAGAAAATAAAATAAAAAGAACAGATTGCGCTGATCTTTTCGTTCTTCGTCATGATGAGCATCAGTGGCGGAACTTGAAAAAATAATTTGTGGGGGCGAAGTTACATAATAAACTCATAAATACTTAATTCATTCAAAATAATCACCAATTCAATGTTATATAAACATCTAAAACTTTGCACGCCGAGTTTTCATCTTCTTAAAATAATCAATCACAGAATCAGTATCAATTTCTTGAACAATCTCTTTCTCGATATACATAACTAAATTATCTGCTAAGAATGCGTCTTCCATCTTATTGCGGAGCCTTGTTTTTACAATTTTCATGGCAGAAAATGCTCGCTCGGTAGTAGCTGTAGACACCGGAAGAGTTAGAACAAGGCGAATTAAGCGGTCAACAAGAAAATATTCACTTTTCTTTTTCAGTTTCAGCCAGTGCCACACATAACTCGGAAATAGTTGAAAGACTTCTCAATTTTGGATCATTGCGGGCGTCGAGGACAAAATGTTCCAGTTGAAACTTCAAAATATTGGGGGGGCAAAATAACACTAATTTAAAATTATAAAAAATATATATATATATAATACATCAAAAAAAATTTAAAACGAAGGGGGGGCGATCCCCCCCCCCCCCCACCCACCACCACCACCACCCAAAGAACAACTAAGCTCCGCCACTGATGAGCATGTATGTATTCTTCAATCCATATGGTCATCAGAGGTTCCATGTAACTAGGGCTTCTGCCTGTACTTAAGAGAATCCTTCAGGACATATACAACCTTCAATTAATTTATTATATCAAACTTTATGATAACAATAAAAAAAATACAGCACTTACAAGCATATTATATGTACATGGCCTTAATTAATCTTTTGCAAGGACAAACTCATCTTGATGACTAGTTGGTATCAAGTAAGGGTCATGTTCTAGGTCAAGTAAAGCCAATAGCCCAAAATTAAACAAATCCTTTTATATGTATCTTTGTTCTTGTTCATGCATTATAAGCCCCCTGGTTGTTATACAGTCAAGATATGATTGTTGCCATCAGCTGACACTTAAGAGAAAAAGGACAGTTCTCTCTAACTACTCACAATTATTTTATCATTCATGTTGGTATCTTGCACAAGTATGATATTTATACTTTGTTAGTGATTAAAATAGGGGGAGTTGTGTATATTTAAGCTCTTGGATAGACTCAATTTCTGTGGACTTGCATTGAATTAGAGAATGGGGCCAAAGAAATGATAGCAGCTGTGAAAAGTATCCTAATTTGATCAAACCAAGTTACAAGGCACGAGGTCCATGCATTCACATGTATTTTTCATCTTCTCAAACTTAATTAGAGGGAGAGTGATTTAAAATTAACTTAATTAAGAACTGGGGAGCCCGTTAGCAATTTCAATGATTTGAGAGACTTAAGATCAAAATATGAAAGATTTAGGTGACTAATATATATCTAAAAAACCCGTATTTTATATACACCTAGATGAGATTTTGAACACGTAAAAGTTCTTTCGTTCATATTGTACCATAAAGCCGAAGACATATTAATTGGCGAGGATTAATTGACAGCTATAATTTATACTTTAACACTTTAAATTAGCGTATTTAGTTACAATAAAGAACCAGCCGTGAAGGCTCTGATGTGATTGCCTAGCTACTTGCTCGTTGTTCACATTTACATATATAGTTAAATATATAGTATCCTTTTCATGATACTGATTTGTTAATTTACATGAAAAAACTTTGAACATTCAAGAATTGAACAAATAGCATTGACCATCTTATACGTCACGGAGTAGGGTCTTCATCCAACGGAGGATATGTGAGATTTGTGGAAATATTAGAAAGAAAACAAGAAATAAAATATATAGTACAGGATAAGAATCTTGCATTATGATCTCCTACATGACTCCGGATTAAATTATGTAATGCCT
>BQKN01001078.1:419584-439765 GCA_022839385.1 Asparagus kiusianus | reverse complement strand
ATATATATATATATATATGGTTTACGGTTGAGGTTTTTGCATAATTCGTTTTTTAAGTGAGACCTCATATCATGTATCTCCATCTTAGTAAAAAACAATCTTGATGCAATTTGTTTATGGCACCCTGATGCAATTTAAGACTATATAAACTATTTTAATAAGTAAAAGCAATCTTATGTCTGTTATTAAAGACTACTAAAAAATTCAAATTAAAAACCTATGTTATTGACTAGCACGAGACACGTATTTTTATATGCACACTATATCCGCTAATTTTTTTTTTTATCAAGTGAAATTATTTCATCCAAATTGAATGTCACTATTTTTTTTTTTTTACATTCAATTACTTTTAAAAAGTGAAAAGAGTAAAAATACACGGATTAATGAAATATGTTATGCCGAATACTTTGTTCCCTTCCTGTTATTAAGCCCAGAGACAAAATGGGAAAAGAGGCTTTGGGCTGTTTCTTGTTGGGCCTATTGTCGTGGACGGGCTTTAAACTGTTGATTTTGGGACTTCAATTATTAAAACATTGATATTTATTATGAGGTATAGTTTAGGCTTCAAACGTTTCATTGTTTTAGGTGTTGGCATGAATGCGCAATATAAATAGAGTATTATTTCCTTCTTTTAAACATAACTATCATGTGCTGATAATGTAGACTAAAGAACTAATTTAACTTATAAAATATTAACAGATTAATTATTTTAAAGAAATATAATAGTTTCCGTCTGACCCAGGCGATTGGTTTTAAGCCGTCATGGTCTTGATCGGATTACGTAGCAAGCTCGTGTTAGCCCAGAGTCGGCGAAAACCTGGGCTCGGATCCTGGATCGACCCAGCTCGATTTGTGGTGACTCATAAATCACGATAGCATTAGAGACGACGACTATCTACTACTATTCATATTTCTCGTTGTATAAAAATAGAAAAATGTGTTAATGATCCAAAAATATAGGACTAAGAGAGTGGACAGGTGAAGTGTCCCATATCCTTATTACATAATGAGCTGATCATACCAACTCATTATGCAACGTGTCCCCCTCCAATGATTACATATAAATATAATTACATAACACACAACACGAAAACTGCTAACACGCGCGCCGTCCTGCACGTCTACGGCACGTGAGACGCAGACCAGCACCTGTGCCGCATGGTGTTGGCATGAATGCGCAAGATAATGAAAAATATCTGCTACAAATTAGTATATAAATGTGGGTTACATAGGGTATAAAATATTAATCATACGGCTGCTGTGAGTAAAAATATCAGAAGTTTGTTGGGCGTCAATGTTTGTTTTCGATCAAGCTCTGATAGCGAGTTCTAGATATTATGCATCCGGTACGACACTTGGAGGATGCTCCGTAACTCATAAGTTGGGCTTATGTTAAATTGTTAATTGACGTCTCTTTCTTCCGCGTGTCCGAAATCATCGAAGGCGGTGACGCGTTTGGATGGGCAAATTTATTTTCTCAACCCACTCAAGGAAAAAAACTTTTGAATATGGAGAGGGTAAATAGATGTTGCAAAGATATAAAATACTTTTATTTACACGTTTTGATATTTATAATAAATGATACTCAAGTTATATAAATTTTAATAAACCATACGATACGAGCCATTAGGATAAAATCATTTGTATGCTCACGTACTTTAAAAAATAGGTTACAGATGAAAATAGAAAAGAAGAAGCGGTAGCTCAAAAAAAATTTCTACCTAATTCTATGTTGAATCCAACATTCATGTAAAACTCCCGTGTCTCCTATTTCCTACCGCCAACAATTTGATGGCGAAGTAGTCGAACTAGCGTGACTCAAAATCCAAATCCCATTTCCCATGAGAAACGTTCACCGGCTAAAACAAGTCAAACGTCTAGATCGCCCCCCAAAAATTCCATGCCAAGCGTCCAAGTCATCCACCAATTTCTTGAAGAAAAAAAAAAGAAGAAGAAAAAAAAACATTTGCCTGCAGGTGAGAATGGACACGCGTCAGTCCAGTGCTCCCTCCCAAAAGAATGCCACTTGGTGCTATTAAGCATCTAAAAGAAATTTTCCACCAAACTGTGAAACGTGTCCCCGCACCAGCCTACACGTGGAAACACCGTCCAATACATCAGCCATCAAAAAAAAAATTATTTTTTACCCCCTCACGTATTCGCGCTCATCAATAGAAATAAGAAACAAAATACAAATTACACCGGAAGACTCATCCATCACATCCACCACATCTAATAAAATATTATTTTCATCCACAACATCACCCAACTCATCTCATCTCATGTTTAAAAATCACTCACATCATCCAATAAGATTGTGACAACTCATCTCATCTCATTAACATTTTATTTCTTTGTTTTCCTTCCAAAAAGCTAGGAAAACAATTTCCTCAAGTGTGGGTCACATCATCCAATAATATAATGACAACTCATCTCATCTCATCTATTTTTTTATTTTTAAGAAATAACCAAACAAAAGAAAACAACATATTACAAGAAATAGGTTTCTTATAATTCATTTCCTTATTTTTTTTCGCCAACCAAACAACATCAAAACAAGTTTTCTTAAAAAATCACTCACATCATCCTATAATAAGGTGACAACTCATCTCATCTCATCTCCATTTCTTTGATTTCCTTATTTTTTTAGCCAACCAAACAATTCAAAAACCTATTTTTCTTAGAAATATGTTTTATTTTCTTTGATTTCCCTCTTTTTTTAGGCAAACGAACAGACCCTTAGAACCATTAATAAACACTAGCCCACCCCAATGTCATTATCATTAGAGCAGTCAATATGTACTCATAACATTAAAGCTAGATTAGGTATCATCTTATATCATTTTCTCGGAACACACTTTTATGAGGAGTTTTCCCAACAAATATTTGTCATGCCAAGTGTCCTAAAGCAGAGTATAGAGTCTAGGGACAGCAAGCCAACCAGCGGGGCCCACAGCCACGCCAAACAACGACAGGGCCTGTGACACCCGTGTGGGCCTCAATAACGCCCAGCTGTCCAGTCCGCTCCCACGCGTGGCCGCACCGCGATGAGAGGGGCTCGCGATGCCCAAAAACCAACGGCTCGGATCTCCTCATAAAGAGAAACACGACGTCACCACATCAAACTATGCCTTCCCCGGGCCCCACTGCATCCTAACCGGCAGCTGCCAGTCACCACCAGTTCGGCGAAAAGGCGGGCGCCCCTTCCCCCTTTTATTCCCCCGCTCACGGTTCGAAACCGAAATAATTTCGAAAATATATCATCAATTCTTCTAGGCTTTTTTTTAAATTAATGGCGCAGATTTGCTCCGATGCTACGACCGAGATGTGCGAGGCGAGCCCACGCGCTCCGCGGCGGCGGAGGGAGGAGGTCGGGCGGTTCAAGTTCCTCGCAGGAGTCGACGCCACGGCGATCGCCGGCGAGTTCAGCCGGAAGAGGAAGAAAGTCGAGATCGCGGGAACCGATAGGGGGTTCAGTGGATGGGATCGGTGTCCGAGGTACGGGATGACGTCCGTTCGTGGGCGGAGGAAGGAGATGGAGGACGCCGTATCGATACGGCCGGATTTTGCAAAGAGAAGCTCCGGAGCCGACGGAAAGCTTCATTTTTTCGGTGTTTTTGATGGCCACGGCTGCTCTCACGTGAGTTCGCTAATAAAAAAAATTTCTACAGACGCGTTCTTCTCTCTAATCTTCCAATTTTGCTGATTTTTTTTTTCTGCGAATCTGATGGCTCATCAGGTGGCGACTTTGTGCAGAGACCGGATGCACGAGATCGTATCGGCCGAAACAGATCGTATCGGGTCGGAATCTGATAAAGGCTGGGGGGAGATAATGGAGCGGAGCTTCGAGAAGATGGACGCGGAGGCGATAGCCCACCCTGGCGGCGGCAAGGCAAAGAGCGTCAGCTGCCGGTGCGAGCTTCAAACCCCTAAATCCGATCACGTGGGGTCCACCGCCGTCGTCGCCGTCGTCTCCAGCAGCCGAATCGTCGTCGCCAACTGCGGCGACTCGAGGGCCGTCCTCTGCCGCGGCGGCAGGGCCGCCCCCCTCTCCTCGGATCACAAGGTACCGCAAAAAAAAACGAGAGGAATCAATCAATCAATCAAATATTAGTCGCAGTCTATTTTATAACTGACTAGTTGAATGACAAGTTTGCCCTCGCGGTTCGTTTTGCAACTGCAGCCAGACCGGCCGGACGAGCTTGAGCGGATCCAGGCGGCGGGAGGGCGAGTGATCTACTGGGACGGGGCGAGGGTGCTCGGCGTGCTGGCCATGTCACGCGCGATCGGCGACAGCCACCTGAAGCCCTTCGTGGCGTCGGAGCCGGAGGTGACGGTGACGGAGAGGAGCCAGGAGGACGAGTGCCTGATCCTGGCCAGCGACGGGCTGTGGGACGTGGTGAGCAACGAGGTGGCGTGCAATGTCGTTAGGATGGTCCTGCGGGGCAGCAGGCCGGGGGCGGGTAACGAGTCGCGGAAGGCGTGCTCCGACGCGGCCGTGTTGCTGACGAAGTTGGCGTTGGCGAGGCGGAGCGCCGACAATGTGAGCGTGGTTGTGGTCGACCTCAGGAGGACTTTGTAGCTACGAGTTCAAGGAGAACTTGTTGTGGTTTTTGCTTATTTATTTGTTTTTATTTTAGGTGAATTAGTCGATATTGGTTGTTGGGCAAGGTGTAAATGAGGAGGGGCTCCTTCCAAGAAATCCAGGTTGAGGAGTCTGCGAGGAGAGCGGCGGAGGTGAAAATGTTAATCGAGATTCCTCGATTTTTCTTGAATTGTTTGAATTATATATGACAATATAGTTCATGTCAAACTATATACGATCGTGTTTTTATAAAGTTGTTACGTAGAGAACTACTGTTAGTGATCACGGTAGGTTGACGTCACGGAAGAAGAAAGATTTCGGAGACGGGAAGAAAGGCTAGAAAGAAGGACAAAAATGGTAACTGGTTTTTGCGGAGGGGCTAAAATCTAACAATCATGGTTGTTTGTTTTGATTATAACTCTTTTACCATTTCAACTAAATAATAGTCATCATCAAACGTCACGGGTTTTTTTTGAAGCTTTATTAAGCTCTAGCAATATCAGATTCCGAGATTCGTCATTATATACCCTAAAGTATAAAGTCTTCGAACTGTAATTTGTACTTAAATACCTTAAAGTTTTTAAACTTGTACTTAAATACCTTTAATTAAGCAAATTTGAGAGTATTTAAGCACAAAATTTAAAAACTTTAGGGTACATACGCTGGTGAGGGTATATGAAGTGCGGAGGAGGAAAAACTACAGGGTATTTAAGTGAAGTTAAGCCTTCTAGTAATACTACTCTACAACATAATAATCAATTGGAGTTAGGCTGATGTCGTGTAGGAAAAGAGAGATGGTACGTCATGCGAGCTAGTCCAGGTGGCAGAAAAGAAAGGGTCAGGGCGCATGGGTTGGGTTGATTACTTAAGCACGCTTGACTAGAATTAGGAGGAACAACACAACGGGTGGCAAAGACTATTATTAACGAGGCTAATCTCTGAATGGAGATTCGATGGCGACGTGTCATTAAACACCCTTTTCTTAGAAACTTTTTAGGTAGTGACCAGCTGTAATGAGGCTACGTTTTGTGTTACGTTTTGATTAGATTAATGTCCCGGGGATCCCAAATAGGGGACCCAATGGGGGACAGGTGAGTTGTTCCCCGGATGATGTATTGTTCATGAACAGTATATCATCCAACCGGATAGGGACAGCCATTGGGTCCCTTATTTGGGGTTCATGTAGAAGCGCCCTTTTGATTATTAAGGTAGGATAATTAGTCATGACAATAAATATCACAAGGAACAGATTTGGATTGAAGATTAGTGAAGGCTAATAACAGTATAATAATAGTCAATCTGAATGCTGACGCCTATCGATAATCCAGCACCGTGGAATCCATATACATGTAAACAGCCCACAATCCATACAGACCCCACGTTAAGGGCTTACAAAGTTATTTCCTGCCAGAAACTAATAGAATGAATCTAATTACCATTAGCCTCAGGATTTACCGCGGTTCAGTCCGACTCGGTTAGAATCCGTCAAAACTGATCGAACCAACCGTGTCTGTTCACACTTAATCATGTAGCCTATTTGGTAACTCACACACTAACCAAGATAATAAAACTAGCTTTTAAGGGCTTAAGATGTTTTTGGCAGACACCCGTACAAGATTGGACTACTTTTTTTTTTCAAAAAAGAATCTCAGAACTAGGATATCTTTTAATCGGTCGAGATCTTAACCGGATTAGTGCAAAGTTGGCAAACACGCTCTTTAGATTATCAAAGTAAGATCCAGTCGAGAAAAAGATCATAAGAAAGCGGATGTGTGAAGCCATGAAACCTAATTATAGCAGAGTCAATCTGACTGCTGAACACTATCAATTATTCACCACTATATATATGTGGAATTAATATAAATGAATCAATTAACAATCAACATGAGTGCTGCTATAGAACCCCACTAAATTAAAAAAAAAGAAAAGAAAAGTAAAAAATAGAAAAAGACACACATGATAAAAACAGTAAACAACGATTCAAAGATACTGGAGGTAAGGCGTGACTCTGGCTTATGGGCTAAGCGAAGGGTTGGATAACGAGAGATTGCAAATTTAAAACAGGACGGTGACCTTTTAGTATAAAAGAAAAGAAAGAACTAAGATGTAAAACTTTAGGATGTTGTCCAAATATATGCAAAAAAACCACGCCTTTTACCTAACTCCAGAGAAATACGAGTCCAATAAACTCCTTAGCATCATCAATTCATGCATTTAGGTACTTCAATCTATAAGGATCGCACCTGATTGTTTCTTAGAGTTCTTTTCCTTCAGTCTGGAGCGCTTTCTGCTTCCAGTAATCTTTATCGGTGCCATATAAACTGAAACATGATGAGGTAATTAGAAAGATAGTGTATAAACTTCATAAATAAGACTCTAAGCCCCGAATGTACGTAATCGATCTTTTAAGAAATATGGCACGAGAAAAAAGAATCGAAACAGGTGGTGCTAGTTTTGTTATCGAAAAAGTCAGAACTATGATTATGGTGAAATGTACCGCAGATAAAAGTCTACGCTTTACAAACATATGTGTCGCGCCCCCCAGGATCCGAATGGGTTCAGACCCCAGGGTCACGACAGGAGGGCTACTTGGATGTCTCTACTTTGGTTAGATTAGTGAGCCAAGGTTCTTTGGTTCTCTGATTGGGAGGAAAATAGTGTCATTGAAACAAAAATTGCGTGTTGGCATGAAGTACTGCATAATCAAGAGAAACCTAAGAATTTATGCCAAACATAGTCCAAGGTAATATGCTGCAGCGTTTCTCAGTACAAAGACCGTGGAGTGGTCATTGATATTAGATGCCCCCTCAAAACATGCACAAGGATCACATAAGAGCGTGAGAATGTTGGTTTACTGGTCAAAAGAAAATGCACAACCAAGTCTTTATATCAAAATGCTATATAAACTAATGTTTAGCCCGTGGGATTAAGCTAAAATAGCACAACCAAGTCTTTATATCAAATTTTGGGGATGGGCTTTAGAAACCCCTTATCCTCCGTTCAGGTAACAGAAAGAATCCAAATAAGCCCAATTTTCTTGGAAGTGAAAATATAAAAGTCCAATGAGGTTTCTAGGCGGGCAAAACCCCAATAAAATTGTCAACTTCAAATTTACGATTTCATGAGGTAACCTATGATTTTTGTAAACTTTGGTTCATTTCGGATAAAAGTAAACTTATTAGGTGTACATAAAAATTTGAAATTTTCATGGGCCGTAACCTATGATTTTATGACAATTATGATTCCGTGTTGATCGAATGTAAATGAATTATATGTAAATAAATTATGCGGAGATCAAAATTTACGATTTTCATGAGTTGTAACCCATGATTGTAGACAATTTTGGTTTGTTTTGAACAAAAGTAAAATAAACTGCATGGACATCAAAATTTGCCATTTTCATGAGCTATATAACTCACGATTTTTTCAATTTTGATTTGTTTTGAACGTAAGTGCCTAAATTATGTGTACATCAACAATCATGATTTTCATGATTTTCGTGAACTATTACCCACGATTTCATCAATTTTCATTTGTTTCGAACAAATACCTATGTATTATGTGTACGTTAAAATTTATGATTTTCAAGTGCTATAATCCATTATTTTTTTTAGAATTATGTTTCGTTTCAAATGATGGTAAATAAATTATGCGTACATGTATATTTGCAATTTTCATTAGATATAACCCATGAATTCTTTAATTTTGGACTATTTCGAACGAAATAAAATTATTATTTGAACATCAAACTTTACAATTTTCATTGACTATACTTATGATTTTTGACAACTTTGGTTTGTTTCGAACAAATGTAAATAAGTTATGTATAAATGAATATTTGCAATTTTAATGGGCTATTATTCATGATTTTTGATAATTGTAATTTGTTTTTAATGAATGTAAATAAATTATGTCTATATAAAAAATGGTTTTCATGAGCTATATCCCAATAAATTTTATTAATTTTGGTTCACTTCGAATGAAAGTAAACTTATTATGCATATACAAAATTGGCGGATTTCATGGGCTGTTAAGCCACAATTATTGATAATTTTGGTTCATTATGAACCAATGTTAACAAATTATCTGTACATCAAAATTTGTGATTTTAATAAGCTATAACCCAGGACTTTTCAATTTTGGTTCGTTTTGAACGAAATTAACTAAATTATATTAACATCATAATCATGATTTTTATAAGCTATACCCACGATTTTTGTGAATTTTGTTTATTTTCAACAAATGTAAATATATTATGCATACGTCAAAATTTGATGTTTTCATAGGACATAATTAGGGGTGCAAAAAGATCCATACTTGAGGAAATATCTATATCCATTAGGATATGGATATGATTACTAAAATCTATAACTGATATGATTTGGTTGTGTAGATGGTTATGTACTGAAATGTCTGAGTATATATTTGTCATATTGTTGTAATAGTTTTAATCCATAGATTACTAGATTTGAGGTTAATTTTGATGATCAAGATATTTAACTTATCTTCTTAGATATATTAACATACTAATGAACCCTTTTGTATCAGATGAACTATAGTTTTTTCAAAATTATTTACTCTTCTCAAATCCGTTTTTGTATCCGCATGTATATCTGCTTATATATCTACATGCATATCCATATCCCTATCTCATTTTAGCGGATATCGATATGAATTTTTCTTACCAATGCATATTTGTATCTATATCCATATCTGTGACTGACAAGCGGATACGAATATAGTAAGTATATCTGAGCCGACTACAGACAATATGCACACCCCGCTATAATCCATGATTTTTGTTCAAAAACAAGTCTACAGAAACCACATTTGATTTTCAGTTTATACATAAACCGCCTTTACACAGTTTTTTGTTGCAATCAACAACATGTACTCATTTTGAGATCAACTTTTTTCTGTTTTTCTGCTATAATTATGAAATATCAAGTCGATATTAGAGAGATATCCTTAATGGATCTCAGATGACATCAATTATGGAAAAAATCAACTAAAAAGTGGGCCTTGTTCATTGATTGCAACAAAAAGTGTGAGTTATAGCCAATGAAAATCACAAATTTTGAAGTACCCGTAATAAATATATTTGCAAAAACAAACCATAATTGTAAAAAAGTATAAGTTATAGCTCATAAAAATTGTAAATTTCGATGTATACATAATAAATTTACTTTCGCTCTGAGCAAAAAAGATGAAACATTCATGATTATAGCTCATATGTGCACATAATAAATTTGATATCGTTTTTCAAAATAAATTAAAATTGTTGAAATTTGTGGGTTATAACTCATAAATATCATGAAGTTTTTATGTATACATAATTTATTTGCATTCATCAAAAGGAACCAAAATTGTCAAAAATAAAGTGTTATAACCTATAAAAATCTTAGATTTTTAAGTACACATAATTTATTTACATTTATTAAAATCGAACTAAAATTATAAAAAATCACGAGTATATTCCATGAAAATAATAGTTTTATATCTACACATAATTTATTTATATCAATTCAAAACAAACCAAAATTAAAAAAAAAATCATTGGTTGTAGCTTATGAAAATAGCAAATATTAATGTACATATAATTTATTTTACATTTGTTTCAAACGAACCAAAATTGTTAAAATTCGTAGCTTAATAGCCCATGAAAATCTTCAAATTTAATGTACACATAATAAATATACTTTCATTCGATACAAACCAAAATTGATAAAATTCATGGATTAAAGCTCAAGAAAATTGCTAATGTTGATGTGCCAAAAATTATATGCATGTGTTCCTAACAAACCAAAATTGTCAAAAAATCATAGCTTATAGCGCATGAAAATCACAAACTTTTATGGACATTTACATTCGTTCGTTCAAAACAAACCGAAATCAATAAAAATAATAGATAGCTCATGAAAATCACGCATTTTGAAGTAAACATAATTAATTTATATTTGTCCAAAATGAAATAAAATTATCAAAAATCATGGATAGCCTATGAAAATCACAAGTTTTATGCTCACATAATAACTTTATATTTATTCAAAATGACCAAAATTGTTAAAAATAATGGGTTATAACCCATGAAAATCACAAATTTCATGTATAGCTAATAAATTTACTTTTGTTCGAAAAGATCCAATATTAAAAAATTTGTGGGTTATAGCTCATAAAAATCACAAACTTTGATATACACATAATAAATTTATTTCCATTTGTAACAAACTAAATTGACAAAATTCGTTGGATATAGCCCATAAAAATTACAAATTTTTTATACACATAATTTATTTACATCCTATCAAAATGAACCAAATTGTCAAAAATCATTGACTGTACTCCACCATTAAAATCATAAATTTTTATGTATGCATAGTTCATTTATATTCAATCAAAACGAATAAAAAGTATCAAAATCAAGGGTTATCGCCCAAAAAAATCATAAACTTTGATGTACACATAATAAATTCCTTTCATACAATACGAACCAATATTAGAAAAATTCGTGAGTTAAAGCTCATGAAATTTGCGAATGTTCATGTTCCTACAATTTATTTATATTTGTTCCAAACGAACCAAAATTGTAAAAAATCGTGAATGATAGCCCATAAAAATCACAAATTTTTATGTAAACATAGTTTATTTATATTCGTTCAAAATGAACAAAAATTGACAAGTATCATGGATTATACCTCATGAACATCACGAATTTTGAAGTTAACATATTTTATTTACAATGGTTCAAAAAGAACCCAAATTGTCAAAATCATGGTTTATATAGCCCATAAAAATTACAAATTTTGATATGCACATAATAATTTACTTTTATTTGAAATGATCCAATATTGAAAAATGTGTAGGTTGTAGCTCATGAAAATCGTAAATTTTGATGTGCCCATAATTATTTACTTCATTCCAACCAAACTAATACTGTAAAAAATTGTGGCTTATAGCCCATGAAAATTACAAATTTCATGTACACATAATAAATTTACTTTCGTTTGAAATGAATTAAAATTAACAAAAATCATATGTTATAGAACATGAAAAACGCATATTTTGAAGTACACATAATTTATTTTTACCTTTTTTCAAAATAAACTAAAATTAACTAAAATCGGGGGTTATAGACCATGAAAATAGCAAATTTAGATGTAAGCATAATAAATTTATAGTAGTTCAAAATGAAGCAAAATTGTCAAAATTTGTTGGTTATAGCCCATAAATTCACAAATTTTGAAATACCCATAATGAATTTATTTCTTCAAAATAAACTAAGAGAGCGTTTGGCTATCAAGGTGTTTTTCCCGTTTCCATTTTTTTTTTTCAAAAAAACACTAACACATGTTTGGCAACTAGTGTGTTTTTTTGACCTCACCATTAACAAAACCAAAAAATAATCGGTTTTATTAAAACACCAAAAAGGTGTTTTCACATCTCCGTTGCTTTTATTTTTCCCCCAAAAACCCGATCCCCTTTCCCCCTCAACCCTAAGCCGTCGCCGCTACTCCGAATCATCGCCTCCAGTTCGCCGTCGCTACCTCAGGTTCGCCGTCGCCGCCTCCAATTCGCCGTCGCTGCCTCCAGTTCGTCGTCGCCTTCGCCGCTGCTGCCTCGTCGTCGCCTTCGCCTCCTCGTCGTCGCCTTCACGGTTGCCACCTTCGCCGTTGCCGCCTCGTCGTCGCTGCTGCCACCTCGTCGGAGCCTTCGCCGCAGAGGTGAGTTGATTTCTTCTGCTCTCTCTCCCCCCTTCATTTGATGGCTAATTCTTGGGTAGGATTGCATTTTTTTTAGAGGGCTTCAGCTTGTTTGTGGGAATTGGGGGAGTTTTTGCAGAAAAGATTGTATTTTGAGGTGAATATGGTTGTTTTTCACATGAGATTTTTGTTTTTTTTTTTTTTTTTTGCTTCTTTGTTGGGTCAATTGTGCCATTTTTAGGTTGCAGAGTTCCAATTTGGGGTCAGTTTCATGTGGTCAATTGTGCCAATTTTACAATGGTGTTTTCAAACACTTTGGGTGAAAAACACAACACCAATGTGTTTTTTAGGAAAACACTACAACAAAAAACGCCTTGGAAGCCAAACACACCCTAAAATTGTCAAAAATCATGAGGTTATAGCCCATAAAAATAGCAAATTTTGATGTACACATAATAAATTTATTTTTATTTAAAATCAATAAAAATAAAAAAATTTGAGGATTATAGCTCATGAAAATAGCAAATTTAGATGCAGGCATAATAAATTTACATTCGTTTAAAACAAACCAAATTTGTAGATTTAGCTCATGACAATTGTGAATTTTGATGTTCACATAATTTATTTTACATTCCTTCAAAACAGACCAAAGTTGTCAAAAGTCAACGGCTATAGTGCAAGAAAATCATAATTTTTATGTACACATAATTTATTTATATTCATCCGAAACAAAGCAAAATTGCCAAAATTTATTGGTTACAGCCCATGAAAATCATAAATTTTTATGTACACATAATTTATTTACATTTATTAAGTTTGGATGTACATATAGTTTATTTACGTCTATTCAAAACGAACCAAAATTGTCAACAATCATGAGTTATTAACCCTTGAAAATTGCTAAATTTAATATACGCATTAGAAATTTACATTCGTCTAAAACAAACCAAAATTGATAAATTTGTGGGATATAGCTCATGGAAATTGTGAATTTTGATACATATAATATATTTACATTCGTTCAAAACAAACTAAAATTGTCAAATATCAAGGATTAAAGCCCATGAAAATTGTAAACTTTTGTACGCGTAATTTATTTGCATTCATTCAAAATAAACCGTAATTGTTAAAAATTATAGGTTATGAACCATGAAAATCCAAACTTTGATGTTCATCTAATAAATGTACTATCTTTCGAAATGATTCAAAACTTAAAAATTTGTGGGTTATATAGCTCACGAAAATCGCAAGTTAAAGCTCACAAAAATCACGAATTTTCATGTTCCCATAATTTATTTACATTCATTCCAAACAAATCACAATTGTCAAAAATCATGAGTTATAGACCAAGGGTCTATGTATTAAACGTTAGAGGAAGTGTCTCCCATTTGGAGAATTGGGTTATTTATTCCAGAGTTTGGAACCAACGAACTAAGGGAGTCAAGACTTTTATACATTTGTGTAATATGATAATGTCATAATGCTTGTAATACCATGTCTTCGTTATTACAAAGACCTTAAAAATTAATTTCAGGTCTCTAAATCTTGGAGTCTGATTAAAATTTTCTTTTTTTTTCCTGCCACTTCAGACGACATTCAAGCTGATGATTCGAAGTTTGACATAGGTCAAGAGAGATTATGAGCTGTGGCTTCAAAGAAGCATGTTGCTGGAAAGGAACTATGGTTCCAGTCGACCAAGAGGGATTTGGGCTGTGGGTTCAAAGAAATGTTAGTGGAAAGGAGTATGATTCTGGTCCTTCCAGGAAATTTGACTTTGAATATCTCCAGAAGGTCCCCCCATAATACTATCCTTGGCATCTAAATTGGCATCTCAACCCCCGTCATAAAACCTTCTGCTTATCAAATTCTTCCTTCTCCAGATTTAAACTTTCCCTATAAACAACCCTTTTTCCCTTTTCCACTAAGCCACACCAAACTTATGAGAATATTATTAAGATTGTGATATGTAGCGGTTACAACTTACGAGTAACACTTTATGACTCAGTGGATACATCACAAGTTAAACAATAAGAGAGTTCTTCTTAGATGACACAAAATATATATATTAACACAAGTTAAACAATAAGAGAGTGCTTCTTAGATGACACAAAATATATATATTAAAAAAAAACGAGATCCTCACCAGTCCATGTAGGTAAAAGTCGATGCATAATTCCCCGCTTTGGTAGAAAGCACACGATGATAGAAATCATGAAACTTGGCCCTATTGAGAAAAAACAGGTATCGATTGATGAACAATACACCCATGAAGAAAGGACTGTTGAAACTTACCCTCCATATAAAGGTAGAAAGTTTGAAGGACTCCAAGGGAAGTGGTATCCACTGTGAGGCTCAACAGTCTCCAAGACTCTTACACTCATCCATAACCATAGGGTGAATAGATGAGGTCCCCCAATGGCAGGACCAAAGATGGTGGCAAAGCCGAGGAACAATATTTCAGCGGGGTGAGCATACTCAGAAGTCAACCCAAAAGGAATAGCGTATCTGCATATAATTCATTGTATAAGAGATATAGTAATAAAGCCCTTGAACATCATAAGTGACCAATAGTGGAAATAACTTGCTCATGATGAACACTGTGGATGTGCTTGTACAATCACTTTGTATGCAGTATCCTATGTCCCCAGTAGAATATGAAATCTTCTATGATGGAATAGAAAGGTATTTGAAATAATATAACACTCCTACAAAAACATATGTAACAACCACTTCAAACAAAAGAAACAAGCTGGTCCTCTTTGTCTTGAGTTTACCCATTCCATCCTTGAGTTTGCCTCTCTACGGTCCTGTGATTATATCATCAATAACTTCTTAAAGCATTTTAATTTTCCATACACAAAATAAAATGAGGGTACCATAAACTAGAAGATAAAGTGGAAGTCTTAGACCATGAATGAGGCTCAGCATATGATATCACATAAGAAAAAGAGCTATCTCAAAATATCCAGAGAAAAACATGGTATCAAACAGATGAAATGTTAACTGTGAAAACATAAAGTTGAAGGTGACTGAATTATGCACAGGAAACACCAGGAACAAGTTTAAGCATGGAAGAAGTGTATCAATTCCCAAGAAAGTTAAAAAAGAGCATCAGAAAGAATCCAAAGAAGAAAATAGAGAAACTAACTAGCATTGCATATTGACAAGGTTTGAAAACAAATTTGGTTCCAATATCAGGCATGCAACTTCTGAGTTTCTTTTTGCAGTTTCAAATTAAGGTATCAGAAGTTTGTCTGAGTTTTGTGTGTAATATACAATTTCCTGCATACTGTTTTTAGATACTTTTAGAACATACAAATTATTCAAGAGACTTAAGCTTACTGTTGCAAGTACTGCTGTGGTTAATAAATTTTAAAGGCATTGAGATGTCTTGAGTTGTTAGAATTTAGGGGACATTGCATTTAGCAGATGTCCACTGGGATTGTAATACAAAAATCACCTTTTATGAGCAGTAGAAAAGTTGAAAAAGTCATAAAGCTAATGACACGGGGTACATTTTACATGACCATATACATATGTATTGTAGTCACAGTTTAGTAGGCTTCTATTGCAATATGAAATATTTTATATGGTAAGTAGTTGACGAATGTTTATCAAAAATTCACTAGCTATAGATAATGAATTATATGCAGTAAAAAGAGGCACAAGATAAGTAAATGGAATTACATGTTGAAGACCCATTTAACTTGAGATGAGATCCTCTAGTACATAATTAGAAGGGCACTTTTACTTCTCAAGCCAAAGGTTATAAGTATCAATATGAAACCCATGTTAACAGTGCTATCCTGCATGAAACATGGTATTTGTCCTCATTTTCACTCTATCATGAAGAGTTACGATTAAGACCTTTTGAAATTTCATGCAAGATAAGGTTCTCTACCACATAAAAGCTTGCACATGGATGCTATTGGACTAACCCGAGAGGGAGCGCCCAGGCATTTAGAAGCCTATCTCTAAACCAATAAACCATTCAGGTCTCCATGAGAACGTGAAAATTTTCCAATTGATAGATAGACAGTGGCAGCATAATAGAGTGGAGAATATTTTAGCGGAGACAAGTCTATAAAACAATAAGATAACAGAGTAGCTGAAAACAGTTTGGAGAGGTTCTGCAGGCAAACCTGAATTTTGTATTGGCTGAAAAGTCCTAATCTTTCGAAGCATACAGATGGAAGTCGATCCAGACAAGAAAAACACACTTTCATGAATTATGAAAGAGCCCAGGGTGGCCAATTGAAAATCACTAAACTTAGTTGTTAGGTACTGCAAGAAGAGGAAAATAAATACATTGGCACCATCTAGCAGAATTTTCCGCTTCACACAGTCAAAAAGGAGTGAACGAAAAGTATGTGTAATTGTTATTATTGATACATCTAAATCACTATACACACATGGTAAGTGTATCGTTCGAAATTTTCCAACTGATTAGCAAGCTTGTTGACCGTAGTGGTACCTATAACATGTCTCGCTCGAGCAAAACGTTGCATGCATTGCCCAAATGTTCATCATAAACAAAATAGATAAACAAAAACTTTAACTACTTATTTCAAACCAATAATTAACCGCTTAACATTTTTTTATCAAAACAATTCTAGACCCAGTCAACTCTTCACCCTATTTCGTGAACTCGGGACAATATGGAAAATTAACATTATTTCGGTACAAATCCATCTTTGCACCCTCAAACCCTAATCCTTGAATCCCAGATGACAAAACCCGAAACAGGACGAATTTATGTTCACCAGATCTCATGTGTGAGGTTTGGAAACTACACAGTGTCCGTGTCTTCTAAAGGAACAAAACGATTTCTCTTCTGAAATGGCGACCGCAGTTTAATAGCCTATAGAAATTTTACATTCCTCAAAATTACCATGTAAGGGTCAATTGTTTATGCTCTCATATATAGCAAAACTATGTGCAAATGAAATCTCCTTCAAATTAATAAAAATCAGTGCGCTCAATACAATGCAACTGGTTGCAGATTATGAAAATACACCCTAAAAAAATATCAGATCATAACTTAACTAACTCAAGATGATTATTATTTAGGAGAGATCTCTAAATAAAGGAGCCAAAAAATGGGGGGAAATGATAAAAATATATATATAATAATCGACATCCTAGGGTTGTAATTGACGATTGAAAGCGATATACCTGCCATCTAGATTCAAGAAGAGAAGCCATCGGTTAGTAATGTTAAGCGCGGATTCGAGATTTTAAAGAAGAAAAAGGAAATTAAAAAAAAAAGAATTGTTAATTAAAAATTGAGGGGGGTGGGGAAATTGGAACGGGCGCTTGTGACAGACTATCAGCCCACGTGCTGTGCTGATGCGGATGAAGCATTTGAGCCTTAAGGGTTTTATGGGCCGTTGGAAACTATTTGGGCTTTAGGCCCCGTAGTTTGGTCTGTACGAGCTTGGAGATTCTATTCGAATTAATATTGTCTTGTTTTGTTTAAATGATATTGATATTGTCCTTTTTCTTTAATACGGTCTTTCATAAAAAAAATTTATTCTCTTGTTTCATAATCTCTTTCCTTAGCCTCTCCTTCAATAGGTATGTTTAATTGTTGTATTCATTAGTTTTATTTGGTAATATATTTTGTATTTGATTCAATTATACACCGATAAATTAACAAATTTTCATAACAATTTCTCCTCTTGTTTTATAATATTTTCCCGTTAGTGTCTCTTTCAATAGGTATGTCTCGTAGGACCACAGATAAATTATCTCATGAAAGGCATTTGTAAATATCAGTAGCCTTGAGAAGGTTTCTGGCCTTCTAAAAATAAATTAAGGTTTACACACTCCGCAATTAATGTTACTTAGTGCTCACAAATACAAGATATGATTGAAGTTATACATGAAAGCAAACTTTTATTCTTTCTTAGTTCATTATGCATCAAGCATTTCACAAAATAGACATCATATAAGACTAATAAGAGTAACTCCACATGTATCCAAATACACGCGTTCAGACTAAAAGGTTGAAAATTGCGGACCAACCATCATAATTACAGTTATTAAGTGATATGCATGCTCCCTGATTTTAAATTTAAATTTCATAAGTGCTTGATTAATTTTCATTTGACAAGCAGCCAATTAAGACTTAAAGAAAAGTAGAAACTCATAAAATCGTGATATTTAAACACATGTATTGCAGGTGCATCTGATCTGACTCTTAAGTCAGTGACTTAACTTTCAATTGGGCTAAATTGCTAGATTAATATTTTTTTAAAATCATTGTTACCAGTTTGGTATTTATTTTTCTAGTTCGGGCAACGTTCTAGTGTTTTCTCGGAGCCAAATATGCAGTTAGACCCAAAACTTTGCTGTAGGCGAAAAAAAAGGTGGGGAAAGAAAAAATGACGGTGAAATCCCACATGATGTTATTAGTACTAGGTTATTAATGAGAAAAGTGCCAAAAAATTATTGACACATAGATATAAGGATAATAACTACGTCCAAACTTATGTAAGAACGTTAAGTCCACCACAAGGAAGTAAATATTGGGACAAATAAAGAGAGAGCATGATATTACCTCCAAATATAATAAAGAGAAAACCTAGAAGGTCAAAAAATGCCAAGAGGAAAGAGATTTCGCAACTACGATTTTTTGCGGGCCGCGAAAAAATAGGTCTAATTGCAAATTTTGACTTAGAAAGAAATATCAGAACTGTCATCAGAACAAGAGGAAAATATCGAACCGGTGAAAAATACCAATCAGGTAAAGTGGTCCTTTCCATTGATATTGACTCTTCATGGCTCTTTTTCTTTTTGCCCATAAAGCTGTGGCTCCTCTATAATAAATTTTCTTTTCCAAAAGGTCCTTCTCAGCTTTCCACAATCAGTTGCTTTGAGATTTTGTGTGTCACCTCGTACTTAGGGGTGAAATGACATTGTTGCCCTTGCTTGATGAGTAGAAGGTTAAAAGTTGAATTTTGTTTGCAAGGGCAATGATATCATTTGCTTGTGGTTACACACTTACACTTACACGAGGCAACTTCTTATGTTCAGCGGCGACATGAAGATGGATATTTAAGTATTTTAGTCCCTCAAGTCTACAAGAACTCCTTATTATTCCCTTAAATCTATAAATTTTCCATATTAGTCCCTCAAGTCTTTGAAATTGCTCACTAGCCTCTCCATGACCAAAACACCTCTCGATTATGTTTTCACTACCAAAACCTATCTTTAAATAAAAAAGATTACTTGCACTTTACCGTATACCTTATTTCACTTTAATATCTCATAGGTTTTTGACCTTGGATACCCGAAATCTATAATAATTTCATATTAGTCCCTCAAAGCTACAATAATTCCATATAATTTTTCTTACACTTTGTTAAGACAAAGTTTATATATTTTTAACTTTGATATACAAAGTTTTACTTTTGACATTTTTATATGCCAAACTTGGGCCAGAGTATCAATGTTAAAAATATGTAAACTTCAACATAAAAGAACGAAAATTTTTGTATTATGAAAGTTCAAATTTTTTCAAATTGTGGGCTATCAAAATGTTAAAAAAAATTTTGAGTTATCAAAGATCAAAGGTGGTTTGACAGAAGAGTATTCACCGATCAAAGTCAGTGGCACTGAGAAGAGGTTAAGGTATGAGGTACCTTCACCTAAGGTAGACCGGCGTACTCTACTGATTGCCTGAACAAATCAAGCAGTACATGTGTCACTATCCTATTCGTCGAGATGGTCATGGAATTTACTTGGCGAGCAAGTAAATCCATATGCCTATACTTTATTGGTTCACGTGTGACGATATGATATGGTATGAATCAAAATAGCATGATATTAAGAAAACACAGAAGAAGATAAAAAATGCAGATAAAATAAACTAAAGTGTAACCCGCGCATAAC
>BQKN01001078.1:348081-404154 GCA_022839385.1 Asparagus kiusianus | reverse complement strand
AATATTCCCCAACAAAATTTCTCAGTTTTAATGTTTACAAATAAAGCTGTTTCCAGTCACACTTGTTTAGTTTAGGTGACCATAATTAGTGGATTCACTCAAAATTTCTCATCTAAATTCAAACCAGGTGGAATTTATAGAAAAGAACATGTGTTTATACCAAGTTTACTGTGAACAATACTTGAAACACAAATCAGTTTCTCGAATTATATTTTTATCAAACGTAATAGATTTTGTACTAGCTTTGACTAAAAGAGTACATTTGGCAAGTGATAATAGTAGTTTATAAGTCATTTTTGTGGCTTATAAGCACTCTTGACGTGTTTGGTAAATAACTTATTTTAGTATAAGTCAATCCTACTTATAATTTTTTGGTGGCTTACAACCTACAATGGTTATAACACCAACAATTCTTTATGGGTCATAGTGTTAAATAATTAAAAAATAACATCTGTAAACAAAATGAGTGAAGCAGAAATGAGAAAGTTGTGATGGTTCTGTGAGTATACACTGAAATATAAGATAAGAAACAAGTGCTTCCGTAGTAAATTAGAAGTTGCTTCTATTAAGGATAAAAATAGAGAAAATGGACTAAAATAGTTTGGTCATGTACTACAGAGACGTTTTAATACTTTGGTTAGGAAAAGTGATAGTATTATAGATAATAAAACTAAGAGATCTATAGACCAGTTCAAAAGAACTTCGTTAGAAGTAATTAAGAAGAATATGCTTATGATTAGCTTAATGGAGGAAATGTTTCATAATAGAATAGAATGCAATAATATGATTCATATAGTCAACCTCAAAATTTTGGGATAAAGACTTTGATGATATTGTGGTCGTAGGCACAATAGTTGACAGAGTAAAAAACTAATACACCCTTCATCATTTCCAAAAATTCTAAGTCCCCTTCTCTTTCTCCATTATTATTATTATTATTATTATTATTATTATTATTAGTTTGATAACAAATGGTGGCTTATAAGCTCTGCTTTTAAGAGTAAACTATAACGTCTCGTTTGGTACGCAGGAATGGACTCAAATGAGAACTGAATGAAAGAATGAATGGAATGGAATGCATATGGGAATGGAATGCACATTCTCATTCTCTTGTTTTTGTGCGTTTGTAGAATGAAAATCTCATTTCTGATTCCCATGTTTGGTATAATTAGTTCACAAGTGAGAATGAAATCTTATTTTCTAATAATGCTCTTACAACAACATAGATTTTTAAAAATATAAAATAAACAATAAGGATAATAACTAAATAATATTATTTTTAAAAATAAATTTTATAAAAATAAGCAAGTGTTTCTATCCTAAAATCCATTTCCCTATATATGCAAGTTTAAGGAGAAGCATCTTAATCAATTGTTCATACATATCCATGTTATTAATCTGGTTATGTCGCTCAATGATACATGATTTTTAGATATATTTTTGTTATCGATGGGGTATAATTAAAAAATACGTAACTAATTTAATTTCCACTTGAATGAGAACGACCATTCATCATCAATTCACTTGGAATGTCTATTCCTACAAAACCTCCTGCAATGAGCATTCAAACTTCTAAAAAATGATTATATTTGGTATAGGTGAACGAGAAGTGAGAATGATCATTCCATTCCACCCCATTCCCGCGTACCAAACGAGATGTAATAATAAACTAAATTCACCAAACAATTTGCTTTATTATCTCCTTAACTAGATTATAATTCAAACACGCGCTAAAATGATAAAGTTATTCTGGACTTGGATCCGTCGATCTGAAGCTTCTAGAGTCAAATCCGAATGCACATATGACTAGACTTTGGATTTACAAATTTACTCGACAATCTGTAACTGCACAAGTTTATTTGACGCGGAACTATATTTAAAAAAAAAACAATTTTAAATGACGGAATAATTGTTGCCTTTTTATTCCAGCTCAATCCAATTATCTCTCCAGAAGCAAAGGGGAGAACCAAAATCTTAGGCGTGGCATCTCGAGAGCCGCCCACGCCACTCCCCGAATCGAAGTCCTAACTCTTCCAGAACCTTCTGGCCAACTCCTGGCCAGGAATCCCCGCGCACCCCAGCCGCTACCGCATCGCCACGTGTGCGGGGACCACCACGTGGCTCGTCCTACGTGGCAACCCCATCCCCAAGAAAATGATACGCTCATTCTAGGGCTCAGCCTTCCTTCCTTTTACCCTTCACTCGAGAACCCAAAATCGACCGGCTCAATCCGAAGAAGGAAGGAAAGAGAGAAAGAAGCTCCCGTCGAGATCGATCGATTTGATGAATGGTGAAGGAGATGAGATGGATGAGAACGGAAAGGATGTCGAGAGGAAGGAGAAGGCCGTGCTGATGTGGGGGTATTTGCCCGGAGTCTCGCCTCAGAGATCGCCGCTGCTGTCGCCGGCGGAGGTCTCGATGCCGGAATCTGCGGACGGAGATTCTTGGAGGGATGTTTGTGGCGGCGGCTGTGGGTTTGCTATGGCTGTTTCTGGTATCATCCTCCGACCTGATCTGACGTTTCATTTTTTTTTCCAGTAAAAATGCGATTTTTTTTGTTGATCTGTGGATAATTTGGCCAGTGGTCAGTAAAGATTCTCCTCTGCCTTTTTGCTGGTTTACGCGGGGAGCTGAAGTTTTGTAGACGAACTTTTGGATCTTTTTAGTGAATGAAATTGTTCTCTCTTCTTTATTAGAAAAACTTTGGGCTGTTTCTGGTA
Organism: Asparagus kiusianus; assembly: GCA_022839385.1. Lineage (NCBI taxonomy): Eukaryota > Viridiplantae > Streptophyta > Magnoliopsida > Asparagales > Asparagaceae > Asparagus > Asparagus kiusianus. The sequence goes on along the minus strand of BQKN01001078.1, from coordinate 401,434 downwards.
ACGTTTTGATCTAAACCTGATGTATAATTTTCTCCTTTCTTTCATGTGGAAGTTATTTGACAGGGAGGTTGAATTGATGTGGACTGTTTCTTGGATGTTCTAGTGAATGAAAAAACAGTCCTAAGAGGAGTTGGCTACGGTTCTTGCTCTCTTCATTTTGTTTGAAATGGAGAGGATTATTTTTGCTAGATTTTATCCTTTTGAGAATTAATTATTTTCAATGTCACTCTTTGACCTTTTTCTGGCATTGAATTCTTCGTATCGATCTCTTACCTTACGATGATTTCTCCATTCTGTGTTACGTAAGATACCTGTTCGCATTTTATTTATTTTTGCTTGTTCCTCTTGTTGTTTGGAGTTTAGACTTAATTTTAGTTTTATTTTCAATAGCTAACTTTTGAGTTACTGGAGAAGTGTTCGATTAGTTCTTAGTGGTTCTGGAAATACCCTTTTCCGGCAAATTTTCAACTTCATGGCAAAAGAGTTTTCTCGTCGTAGCGGGCTGAATTTTTTTTCTTAACCTTTCTTCAACCTCTAGTGTTTTTTTAGGAACGGTGATGCTTTTACTTTTTTCTGAGTATAATTTTTATGTCTTCTTTGAATACATTTTTAAATAAAGCCTTCACAAATATACACAGTCTGTGTTTCCATGGAAAGATCATTGATTGAATTAGATTTAGATTACATTTTACTGTAATAATGGCATGCAACTACGGTTTCAATTGCCTTATTTAGGATGTTGTCATTTAACCTATGCCAATTTATTGAGACAATGTATGTTTGTGCAATGGTAATTTAACGAGTATATGGTGTGTTAGCTTAACAGAAGATCTCTTTTGTCACTGAGGTTAGTGTTGGGGATTCAAAACAATCTAATCGAACCCTTGCTCCTCCGGACCTTGTGTTTGAGAGTAGGAAAGTAAAAAAAATCACAACAAATAAAAGATAAAAACTTACAGAAAAGTAAGCAAGAAAGAGCACACCAGATTTAATGTGGTACGACAATCGTGCCTATGTCCTCGGGAGCCACACCACACAATTCTTTGATTAATATTGAAAAATATTATAATGCCCACAAATAGGATCTAATTTTTCTGAGATCTCTTTGAAGAATTCTCTCAAAACCCTCTTTTTCTGATGTCTAATCTCTTCTAAGACGTTCTATATATATAGAAAACCTAAAACCAAAACAGATTAGGAATTCTAAAACCAAAAAAACAAAACAGATTAAAAATCCTAATAACTTGTTACCAAAACAGATTAAGAATCATGTTATCAAAACAGATTAATAATCTTGTTACCAAAACAGATTAGGAAACTTGCTATCCAACAATTTGTTTGATTCCAGCTTTGAGTCTACATCCCTTAGACTAACAATCTCCCACTTGGAGACCGAAGCACAATCAACGAGCTCACCTGAACTCTCCCTTCTTCGCAAACATCCTCTTACATGGAAAAAATTCATTCTTCAATAATCATCAACCCGGTGATCCCGACGATCCTCATGGTGTGGTTTCGCTTTCCTCTCCTACACATGAAGGCCAACTGAAGTTGCGCACATTCCAGTTTGTCAATGGTCACTGCTTTCATCAATATATCCGCTGGATTTTGACTCCCCAAAATCTTCTCTAGATGTAACTTTCCGTCCTCAATCAACGAGCGTATAAAATGGTATCGTACGTCGACGTGCTTCGTTCTGACATGATATACTAGATTCTTGGTAAGATGTATAGCGCTCTGGCTGTCACAATAAAAAACTCCTCTCATTTGTTTCAGATCCAATTCTTTCAGGCACCCGTTCAACCAAATCATTTCCTTGCTTGCTTCAGTCACCGTGACATACTCAACTTTAGTTGTAGACAAAATTACAATCTTCTGCAGACGTGAAACCTAACTCACTGCTGTCGACGCTAAGATATAAACATACCCTGTGGTGTTTCGTCTCGTATCATGGTCACCGACGAAGTCCACATCCACATATCTCTATAATACTAACTCCTTCATCCTGAAACATAGTGGCTTATTCGTAGTCCCTCTCAAGTAGCACAATATCCACTTCACGGTCTCCCAATATTGTTTCCTTGGATTGCTTACAAACATGTTCACAACTCTCACTGTATGGGCGATATCCGATCTCGTGCAAATCATCACGTACATGAGACTCCTAATGTTCGACGAATATGATACTCTGCTCATATCCTCTCTCTATATCTGTCTTGGGTGATTGCTTCTCAAATAACTTGAACTGATTTTCAAAGGGCGTGTCGATAGGCTTTGCATTCTGCATGCTGATTCTCTGAAGTACCTTCTCGATGTATTCAGCTTGACTTAACCTCAACATCCCTTTAGCTTAATCTCTATTGATTCGTATCCCAAAAATCTGTTTCGTTACACCCAAATCCTTCATAGCAAATTCGTTTGCCAACTGCTTCTTCAATCTGTTTCTCTCTTTTAAATATGATCCTGCAACTAACATGTCATCAACATACAATAATTACACGATAAAGCTGAACTTGAACCTTTTGAAGTAGCAATAATGATCTGAATTGCATCACCTTTTGAAGTAGCAATAATGATCTGAATTGCATCTCCTATAATCATTGCTCTGTATGAAGTTGTCGAACTTTTTATACCACTGTCGTGGAGCATGTTTTAATCCGTACAAGCTCTTATTGAGCTTACACACCATCTCTTTCTTTCTTTCTTCAATGAAGTCAACATGCTACTTTATGTAGATTTTTTCATCCAAGTCACCATGAAGAAATGCAGTCTTCATATCTAACTGTTCAAGGTAAAGATCTTCTATAACTACTAAGGTCAACACCACTCTGATGGTTGTGAGCTTCACAACGGGAGAAAATATCTTCGTATAGTCCACTCCTTCCCGTTGTTGGAATCCCTTCATGACTAATCTGACATTGTATCTATTGCTTTCATCACTCTCCTGCTTGACCCGATAGACCCATTTGTTGTGCAAGATTTTTTTTGTATAGATAGCTGGACTAACTCCCATGTCTCATTAGTGTGTAGAGAATTCATCTCCTCTTGAATCGCATGCTCCCACTGCTGAGATTCACTCACTTGCATAGCCTTCTCATAACACTTCGATTCTCTACTATCTGTCAAAAGTAAATAATCAAGTGATGAGAGACATCTGAGATTCGGTTTGGGTACCCTAGATGACCTCGTAATCTCTACGTCGTGGGTAGTCATCTCTGCATCTGGAACCTTCTCCGTTCTTCGGTCAGAATTGACTTTCCGTCCTCATTTGGAAGTTTCTCCAAATCCATGTACTCGGATCCACTTGTATCTGTAGTGCTGCTCCTACTGTTTTGGCTATCACTGGTATTATTCATGTTTTTGTACATCATCTTCTTATTGAATATCACATCTCTGTTTCTGATGATCTTCCTGTTCTTCTCATCCTAAAGACTGTTCTTCTCATCCCAAAGACGATACAGAAACTCATCAATGCCGTATTCAATGAATATGCACTTCTGTGACTTAGCCTCTAGCTTATCCCTGACATGGTCACTGATATGAATATATGCCACACAACCAAATACTCGTAAATATGAGAGATTGATCTTCTTGTCACTCCAAACCTTCTCTGGAATCCCGTAATCCAATGTAACTGATGACCCATGATTAATCAAGTAAGCTGCCGTATGCATCACATCCGTTCAAAATATCTTAGGCAGACCTGCATGTAATCGCATGTTCCTGATACGTTCCGTGAATGTCCTGTTAATCCTCTCTGCAACGTCGTTTTACTACAGCGTTCCTGGAGTAGTCCTCTCCAAACGAATCCCATTTAGAGCACAGAACCTCTTGAACTCCTCCAGCTCATATTCTCTGTTGTCTGATCTCAGACACTTCACCTTCAGATCTGTCTCGTTCTCCATCATGGACTTTCACTTCTTGAAGATCCCGAACACCTCTGACTTGTGCTTCATGAAGTATACACATATCTTCCTCGAGTGAATCGTCGATGAAGGTGATATAGTACGTCGAACCGTCAAGAGAAGACACGCTAGCTGGATCGCATACGTCAGTATGAACTAACTCTAGCTTCTGAGCTTTAGGTGACTTTCCACCCTTCTGAAAACTAACTCTCTTTTGCTTCCCAAAGATACAGTCCTCACAAACACCGACTTTCACGACTTTCACGACTTTCACGGAATCGATGCCGGTTAGCTTTCCCTGTGAATGTAAAATCTTCATCCCTTTCTCGTTCATGTGTCCTAATCTATAATACTACAGATCTGTACTCTCTTTGCTAGCTACAATTGCGAGGGTGTCACTCGCATGTGAGGTGAGGTAGAGAGTTTTCGTTTTGTTACCTCGGGCAACAACCATAGTATCGTTTGAGATCCTCCACGAATCCCCGGTGTGTCGAAACATAGCCTTTTGCTCTAAGCTGGCCAACCGAAATAAGATTCCTCTTCGGCTTCGGTACGTGCCTCACGTTCTTTAGGTTCTACTTGGAGCCCTTTAACTGTATTTGCATATCTTCTCTTCCAACAATACCTTAGGATTCATTATTCCCTAAGTATACTTTCCTAAAGTCCCCTGCTATATAGTTATGAAGAAGCTTCTTATTAGCAGTGACGTGGAACGAGGCTCCTGAGTCGATGACCCAGGAATTAGAATCGTTGTCCATAATTAGGACAAGGCATCCTGCACGATACGAGCCTCCTGCTCATTCGCATCCTTTTTTTGTACTTTACAAATTAAAGACATATGGTCCTCCTGGTCGCAGTTCCAACACTTTCCTTTGATAGGCCTAACTTTCGAGTTTGACCTCTTCTTATTTGACTTCGACCGATTCCTGTTCTGATTATCCTTCTTCTGGTTTCTGCCTCTTTGCTCGAAATTTAGGGCGGAACCTGAACCTTCTAATTTAGACGATTTCCTTCTAACCTCTTCGGATAGAATCATGATAACAACCTCGTTCAGCTTTAACTTGTCCTTCCTCGTCGAATTGCTGATTGTCGTCATACGACATGCCCAACTATCCGGTAACTGCGATAGAATCAATGACCTGCACTTCGTCATCAAACGTGATGTTTATGGAGATGAGTTGATCAACAATGGTGTTGAATTTGCTGATGTGCATTATGAAGGAACGTTATTCTGCCATCTTGAGATTGAAAAGTGTCTTGATGAGATACACCTTGTTTGCGGCAGACGGTTTCTCGTATAATTTCACGAGCGTTTCCATAAGCCTCACTGTCGTCTTCTCCTTCAATATGTTGTGTGCGACTGTTTTGACGAGCAACCGGATTTACCCTAGAGCATTCCTATTCAGTATCTCCCAATCATCGTCTGACTCTTCTTTCTTCTTTCCCTTAGCCTTGCCCATCAGCGGACGATACAAGTTCTTTTGGTAAAGATAGTTCTACATCTACGACTTCCAGTAGACGAAGTCTGAACCGTCAAACTTCTCGATCTTAGATTTGTTTTTCTCTGTCATGACTCTCTCGCAATCATTCTGAACGAAGTTCTGATACCAGTTGTTAGGGATTAGAAACAACCAAATCGAATCATTGTCCTTCCGAACCTTGTGTTTGAGAATAGGAAAGTAAAAAAAAATCACAGCAAATAAAAAAAAATTTACAGGAAAGGAAACAAGAAAGAGCTCAACAGATTTAACGAGGTTCGACAATTGTGCCTACGTCCTCAGGAGTCACACTACACAATTCTTTGATTAATATTGAAGAAGATTACAATGCCCACAAATAGGATCTAATCTCTCTGAGATCTCTCTGAAGAATTCTCTCAAAACCCTTTTTTTATGTCTAATCTCTTCTAAGGCGTTCCATATATATAGAAAACCTAAAACCAAAACAGACTAGGAATTCAAAAACCAAAAAACAAAACAGATTAGGAATCCTAATAACCTGTTACCAAAACAGATTAAGAATCTTGTTACCAAAAAAGATTAGGAAACCTGCTATCTAACAATTTGTTTGATTCCAGTTTTGAGTCTACATCCCTTAGACTAACAGTTAGCTGTTTGATAAGAGAGTGCTAGTTCGATGATTAATGTTCTTTTGTTTATTTCTCTTCAATCAGAATCAGGCAAACTTTATACATGGGGTTCAACAGATGATATGGGTCAGAGTTACGTGGCGGCAGGAAAACACGAGGTACCAATAGGTGGTCCTTGCATTGTTGTTTTTCATCTATATTTTATTCCAGTTATTACAAACATTTTTATATAAGTGCCAAACGTCTGCATATTCACTATGCAGGAAATCCCAGAAGCATTTCCTTTGCCAAATGAAGCAACAATCGTGAGGGCAGCAGCAGGATGGGCTCACTGTGTGGCAGTAACAGGTATTTAAATAGTTACTTTTGTTCCGATAAATCGCATTTCAGTTTAGAACTTGTTGTGATCCATCTAATTTATAGAAATGTTTTGACCAAAACTATGGAGGACATCCTCCTATAAGGCTCTCTCCCAAGCTTGGTTATAGGAAGAAACATTACATTGCTTCAAAAGCAGAAGTTCTACAGTAGAACTAATGACCATTATAACCTATACTGTGAAGTTTTTTTAGCAGGAAACGTCTCAGTAGAATCACTAGTTATTGGATCATATTAATATGTTCTTAAAAAGGATTTAATCTACCACAGTTCGATATATAGGTATTAGCACCTAATGCTACTGTGAAACAAACTAGATTGTGAACTATATGCGTAATTTAGTTACTTCAATTAGAGCTAAAATCTGAAGTGAACTTGTTGGCACAAACATCGCTCTTATCTTTTTCAAATTAACAAACCATTGTCTTTTGTTCCTCTTCCTCTTATATCAGCTCAGGGAGAAGTTTACACATGGGGTTGGAAGGAATGTGTTCCATCTGGGAAGTCTATTGGAGACCAGTCAATGGGGGAATCGTCAGAGAAGGATGAAAAACAGAGTAGCTTGCTGAATGACCAAGGTGATGTCAGCAGATATCTCAATATATTCAATCTAAATAGAAAACTTAATGCTTTGAATTGCTTGTTGAGGAATGTAATGAAAGGCAACTGAATTGCAGTGAGCCCTAGATCACATGTTTCTGGCACCAAATCACATGCTTCAGGAACAAGTATCGGGACAGTATCTAGCCAAGAAAGCAGCAAAATTGGAGAGGAAAGTATAAAGCGTAGGAGAGTATCATCAGCAAAACAAGTCCCCGAAAGCTCGAGTTCTGGTGATGAAGCTCTGTCAGCACCTCCATGTTTGGTGACACTCAATTCAGGAGTAAGGATCACCGCTGTTGCAGCTGGAGGAAGGCATACACTCGCATTGTCAGGTAATTCTACTTCTGTGATAAGTCATTAATATGATCATCGTTTTCTTCTGTGTGATAATTCTCAATCATGTTTCGGGGCTTGAGGATCTACGTACATGTTAGGATCTGAAAATGTTGATGCTTTCTATTATGTCCAAGGTTTCAGATGCAGGTCAGGTGTGGGGTTGGGGCTATGGAGGGGAAGGGCAACTTGGTCTGGGTTCCCGTGTTCGTATGGTTTCATCTCCTCATCCTGTACCTTGTGTTGAGTCAGCTGCGCATGGTAAGGACAAATCGGCAGCACCTACAAAAGCAAATGCAAATTCCGATGGACAGATCTTTACAGTGATTGGGCGTCGTGTGAAAGCTATCACATGTGGAGGTCGCCATAGTGCTGTTATTACAGGTTAGTATCTTGTAATTATCTAGGAGCAATTTTCCTTTCATATATTGGAAAATGTGGCTAGATCAATGTCAAGAAAGGGGTGTACCTTCCGCTAATTTTAGCTGCAAAATGGTCGCATAGCGTTGAGTGATAATATCTTAATGTTATGAGCACTAATAACTTCGTAATATAGTCTCAATGTTAGAAGTGAAGATCTATTATCATACCCGAGTTGTCTTTAGTGTGATTACTCTTGTAGAAGATAAAGAGAGTGTAACAGCGGCATTGACTTTTCCTTTGTTGTAAGTGGAAAGAATAAACATAACCATTTCTGGAGAAAAAAACAACTAATTCCTTTGATCTTATTCATGGAAAAGATGGATTTTGTTCTCTATGAGAACATTTAATGCTTGATCTGTTTTGTTGCTCTATGGTGATAAAGGTTTCTGCCAAGGGCCCAGATAGGCTATACTGCCCACCCCCACTCCCCCACTCCCAAATAAAATAAAATAAAGTAAAAAATATAATATTTGCCTTAGACCACTTGAACACAAGGAAATGAAGTTTGACTAAAACGTCTAATGGTCATCAAAAGCTTGTACTATGAACACTGGAGGATATATAATGTCTGCAAGCTGTGTGCATTGAAGATCCAAAGAGGCATTGGTTGATAGGGTTTAGTTGTATAAATAGCAAAAAATGCTGAGAGCTAGCAATTGTTTTTTAAGAAAATAACCAAACTGACTAATGTTATAAAACTAGTAACCTAGTACAGATTCTGAGGGAAACACCAATGAAAAACTTAACTTGGCCCTCAGGAAAAGAAAAGAGGGTAAGAAATACACGTGGCGTAATTTCTGTGGATTTTGCTTATTTTTCTTAGGTCCTTCATCTTTAATAATGAACAGTATATGTCGGTCTGCAGATGTTAAGTTCACAATCTATTTTCCTACAGCTAATATTTTGATTTGTGAAATTGCACCATGCCATGAATATACACTTGTCTGATGCATCCACCGATTGACAATCCAGTTGAATACTAAACCTTAAAACTAAATCATCTTTCATGAATCCTTTGTTGCTGTTATTTGATCTCTCTATACAAGTTGTGCATGCTTCAATTACTAATTAATTTGCACTTATTTTCTCTCGTTCTGATACTATATTTCCTCTAGATCTTCATCTTCTTAATGCAGCTAATATACTTACATTATGCATTGGCAGATACAGGAGCGATTCTTACTTTTGGTTGGGGACTTTATGGACAGGTACAATTACTTGATTTATTTCCTTTAGAGTATAATATTCAACTACAGACATGCATTTATTTCAATACTTGTGGAACTTGTCATGATCTGTGTCATACATAATTTCCTATGGTAAAATTTGTTTTTACTTGACCAACTGAGGGGGTTCTAGATGTCAGGAAGTGTCGAGGTTGCCAGGATTCCAATGGAACAACCCCGCCCACAAACTTAAAAATTTTAAAAAAATGGAAAAACAACAGCATGTACCCCACCCAAGAAAAAGGAAGAAAGGGGTAAAAAACTATGAACTGCACCTCCCAACCCTCCCATCCCCGACCCCCCCCCCCCCCCCCCCTCTGTGACTAAAAGTGCTCCATGTAACTACTACTAAATTAGAAAAGACAAAAAATAAGGTCCAATTAATCCTTTCCTCCTCTTTGTGAACTGATTAATTTCATGTTGGACTCAGAATTATGATTGAGGATTTTCGAATAGTGACTTCACTATACTAACTAATTTCATGCTGCTGAATCAGACTTATGATTGAAGATTTTTACTATAGCAGCTACCCTACACCACATTACCAATTCAAATACAGTCAGATTACGGTTAAATTCTAAGAACATATCCTTCTATAAGGATACAATTTAGTTTTTGGATTTTAAAATCTTGTTTAAAAATAGGTTAAAACAAGTTGACTTTTTTCCAGGATTGGGTATTGTCTGACAAAGTGTTTCTCAATTACTGGAAAGAGTCGTTCACATGGTTCAACTTATCAGCTTTCTGAACAGTACTGTAAGAATCAATATTGACCATCCTCTTGCAACAGTATACTGTCGTAACTAGCGTTCTAAAAATAGGCTGATTTTATCAATTTATCACCAATAAATAGGGTTCGGGCCATGGCCAATACGATTTCTGTAAAAATTTATCGTATATCATTTATGGCCGATTTGTCCCGATATATTGGTGTAAATTCAATAAAACGGCAGATTTCTCCTGGGTTAAAAAGCGCCCGATTTTTTACAATTTACATTTTAAGTGAACCGCTTTGGGTTTGGAGGGAAAAACCCCCCTTTTTTCTATATTCGATCTACATTCACTAAATAAAAGTCGTTCTATCTTGTTCTATTTTACATCCGCTCGTCGTGTAACCTTAATTTTCTTAGCCTTCATTGTTCTTTCCCCTAAATCGCTTGCAAAGTGAGATTTTCTCAACCTCCATTGTTCTCTCCCCCTAATCGCTTGCAAATTTCTCACTCGAAGACCTCTATTAACGACCTCTCTGGAAAGACCCTCTCTCGATATTTCATTAAATGTTCTTAGATCAGGTTTTAGGACATTATATTATATATGCTCACTATCCGACATGACGCGTCGATTTTTACTACTCATCCCCGATATATACCCGATAACTAGAGTTATCGGATGCAATATGAATTTTGGTTGTCCGATATATTTCCGATAACCGATACTTAAAACATTGGTCATAACAATGACAAATTTTGGTTCAACCTTTTTTTTGTGAGGATTTGACCTAAGGTTCCCTTCTTGTTTCAAGAAGCTCCTAACTCTGAAACCACAAACTTTGATACTCCTCATTTTACTTCTTACCCAAAAACTCATCCAAAAGCATAAGAAACTTATCATTGTTTTGTAATAGAATCTTTCAAGTGCAACCTCATTGTCTACTGGGTACTCGCTGGACCCATAGGCTCATTCCATTTGGTTGAATAATTATTTTTGTGCAGCCATAAGTTACATGTTTCACTGGAAGTTGAAACTTTTTGTGAATAATCTGGTTATTCACATTCAAGCGATAACAAGGAACAAAATTCCAAGGTATTTGCCCAAGGCAAACCACATGCATTTCGAAGATGTATAGCCCATTAGAATCTTTGGGGGAAAAAATCCCAATCTCTTGGATAGTGTGGGCTTTGGTTGGACTCCTAGGCTTGTATTTGGCAAACACTCAAAAACTTGCCAGAATTTAAAAAAAAAAAATAGTCCGGGATTGATCCTAGCTTGGGTTTATCCTAACCAGTTTTATTGAAACTGGGGGGTGGGGGAGGATTGGTGGGGTTTCACAACAAATCAAATTTAATGGTCGAGTTTGATCAAAGGAAAACTAAGCCCAAACTGACCAATTGCGGGATTACTTGGGTTAGTTAGGCAAATCTATGAAAACTGGGCCCGATTTGAGGTCAGTTTTCTCTTAAACAGGTTTTACTTATGTTCCATTGGAAGGGTTTTTTTATTTTTTTTTTTTTTTGGGGGGGGGGGGGAGGTGGGGTTGGGGGTGTTTGGGTTTGGAAAAGAATTAGTTTTGAGGCCAATTTTTGGCTTGAAAAAATTGGGCTATTCTGGACCTGTTCTAGCCAAAAACAGAACAAGTAAAAATTGGGCTAGGATTAGTCCTGACCTATTTTTAAAGATTAGCCAAACACACTTGGGTGCGTTTGGCAACTTCACAAAACTAGTTTTAAGTGGTACAACGTTGACCCAAAATTATGTTTTTAGTTCGGCAAAAATTGTGCCCGAATTGAACTCGTTCTTTCTAGTTCATAATCTTGTCCTTAAACTAGTTCCTTTATGAACCAACTCTTAAAGAGTTCAACTTTGGCCTAGCTAAGAAAAAACTAGTTTAGCCTAGTTCAATTTTGAAGTTGCCAAACCGTGTTAATATTGACCCCATATTTACCTAGGGTTAAGTTTGGCCTAGGGAAAATTGTGTTAATATTGACCCCATTTTTACCTACACAAAATTTCCTAAAATTGAATCACGATCAATTCTGCCTGGTTTTGAGTGGTTGCTAAAACTTACCCCTCGTCTGTTCTGGACAGTCTGTTCTGGAGTTCGTAAGGGAAGGAAATGCCTTTGAATTCTTAGTGGACTTTCAATGTGTCATGTAACTACTGCTATTTCAAATTATATTCAAAAAGCTTCCAGCGTGGAACCATTAGTTTGGAACCAGCTTAAATGAATTTTGAACTTCTTGCTTAGACAAACTTGATTCTTGCTTAGAGATGGCATGTGTAGGTAGATTGTTTTATATCCTTGTAACCACTGTATGTATGGTGGATATTATTTGTTTCTTATGACTATGCCTTTCTGAGGAATTAATAGGGGATACAACTATTAGTTTTTCCTATTGTCAATGAGGTTCATATGGGCTTATTCTACAAGTGTTATAAAAGGAAAACTGGTTCAATGGACGGATCCTGTTACATGTTCCACAACGTGCATGCATTACTCTGTATACATCCTTTAACTTGTATCAAAGCTCTTTCGAAAGTATTGACTGATCTGCAGAATCGCTATGTAGGTATAGTAGAAAAGATGGAGAAAAAGCAAGTATAATGTTGAAGATGAGGTCACTGTAACATGAGATATCGTCTTTCTTGCTCTTTCTATGAAACTTATCTTGGTGTCAAATATTGAAGCACTGACTATTCAAGTTTCCTTTTGTTGCTTTTCCCTATCTTGATTCAGTGTGGCCAAGGAAGTACAGATGATGAGCTGAGCCCAACGTGTGTGCCGTCACTTTTGGGAGTGAAGATTGAAGGAATTGCTGCTGGTCTATGGCATACTGTATGTATATCAGCTGATGGAGATGTGTATTCATTTGGTGGAAACCAGTTTGGACAACTGGGAACTGGCTCTGATCAGGCTGAGGTCAGTATACTGTATTCTTCACTATTGTATTTAGTGTCAATTGCGGACATGTTGTACTATAGAGTGTAAACATTTATTGTCCCTATATTTATCAGTTGGACCTCCTGATGTTTAAGTAGAGCTATATCTCCATTATTTGACCTGTATCAACACCTATAAGAGAATTTGAGGTCTCTTTGCAGCACGAAATAGGGTTTTTTGCTTATAAACCCAAAGTTTTAACCCACTTACTTCAAAACCCTCATAGTTCTATACGTTACTTGTGCACCCAAAATACAGGGTTCTTACATGTAAACCCAAAATATAGAATGCGAAGTGTATAGCTACATATGACATGGTTGTGTAGCTACGTACGATAGTGTGTAACTACATACAACATGGATTATAGCTATATATTGTAGATAGCAGCATACTATAGGGTGTCCAGTCATAGGCCATACTATATGTAGCTGTACACATTGTATTCTATATTTTGGGTTTGAAGGCAAATAAACTTTATAGTGTATGAGAACATAGACAACTATGTGGATTTGAAGTGCATACAGAATATCAGGAGAGCTCTCTGCAACATATAGACATCACGTGAAAGCCATGTGATAGTATAGATAAGAGAGGGAGATCTCCCTATAAAAGGTTAGGAGCAATAAATGGGCAATTACAGTTTGCAAATCAACCATGGTATTATATGGCTTGCAGTTTCGTTGGCCTTTAAGCTAATGGGTAAAATCGTAAAAGACATCTCTCTGGTACAGTAACTGTAGGCAAGAAATTTTTTGTTGTTGCAAAACTGTAGCTTTATTGCTGGATTATGGGTATAAACTAGTTTAAACTATCATTCATTCTATTGCAGACTATTCCGAGACTTTTGGAAGCTCAGTGTTTGGAAGACAAGAAGGCTAAAGTGGTCTCCTGTGGAGCACGGCACAGTGCTATAATCACAGGTATTAGTCTGCAACATCAACTTATTACTGGATATTATTGGTAGCGAATCGATTTATGAACTAATTGTTGCTTGCTTCAGAGGATGGTGGTGCATATTGTTGGGGATGGAACAAGTATGGCCAGGTATCACGTTTGACTAGCAGCCCCTAACTTCGATCAGCTCCTTCTAAAGTTTGAACACCTTTATATATATATATATTTGTATTTTATCATCTTTAATTAATAAATTCTGTGGACACCTTGTTTTATTATTCAAGAAAATAAGGGTTAATTCCGGAGAGACCCCCTTTACTATTGCCCAGTTGTGAACAGACCCCTTGCAGTTCCATTGTTGCATGTGGACGCCCTGAGTGGATTCCTTTTTTGCTCTTTTCATCCTCAGGGGTCTATTGGTCAAAAAAATCTCTCTCTGAGGGCAGAAGTGTCAAAGTAAATCTAGTTGGGGGTCTATCGACAACAATAGAACTACTAGATGTCTTTACGTAATTGGGCGATAGTACTGGGTGCCTCCTATCTGCGATTAACTGAAAAAAATAATTGCTCGAGTGATCAACGCTTGGTTTATTTGTTAATGCTGCAGCTTGGGTTGGGAGATTCAGTAGATAGAAGCACGCCAGCACAAGTTCCCACTGACATGCATCGCTTAACAAATATTTCTTGTGGCTGGTGGCATACGTTAGCACTTTCGGAGTCCCCTCCATGAAGCCGTATTTGTTCATGGCAGTGTTCTGAATACACAATTTTGGTAGGAAACGTGTGACCAGTTCTTTATATGCAGGGGGCTTAGCCGCTTAGGGGGGAAGTCGGCGATAAAATTGCATGGGTTGTAGCATATTTAAGCTATTTTTCTGTAGGCCATAAAAGTTGCTGCTAGCAATTGCACGCTGTACAATTTAGTGAGTGAATGTTTCATTGTTGTACATACATGTACCGTTGGCTCCGTAGTTGTGGCATGTCCTATTTGTATTTAGTGCGACTGTGTTGCGAATATAAGATTTGCCGAATTTCTAAGGTTGATAACATAAAATCTCTGGTTTTTTAACGTTTTGCTTTACCGAGCTAATCACTATCATCTTCTTCTTATTTTCAATCAACTTCTCCTGAAGTCGTGGTATTATTGTGATGGGATATTTTTCACCATCCAAGTGTGCACTAGGGGTGGTTGTGGAATCCTATGATGGGGGACGAAAAGGGATTTTTCATCGTCTAGGCATTCAGCGGTTACAACAATTTTTGCAGATAGGATATATATTTCCACAAAAAAGAAAATCCCGTTTAATTCGCGTTTGTGCTCTCAACCTTTTTGAATGTGATTAGACACTTTCTATGGTAGGGTTACAGAATTTTATAAAACTAATTGAAAATTAACAAGAAATATATTTTGTACACAAAAGTTGTTGGTTACATGAATTTTTTTCGTACTACAGATGAGGTCTGAGAAGATATTTAAAATGCTATAATAAGAAACTAAAAGTTATTTAGTTGAATCTTACTCGAACATCCATTAAAATAAGCTTTAATAGAAAACAAAGCTTAAAAAACTGAAAAAGGAGATCTTTTATAAGAAAAATGTTTTACTAAAATTTATAGTTGACGTTTTATACATAAAATTGCTTAGAAGAGATAAATTACTTAAGAAATACACAACAGACTTTGCATTGATCCAACCAACTTAATGAGACATCAACATCCGAAGCTTAGCTACCACTAGATCGAGATCCCACGGTTCGCAAAAATGCTAAATAAACAATTTCAAATTTTCGCAAGCTCCAAATTTGTCCCTCCATTAACCTACAAATTGGGTCGGGCGTGGGCTAGGTTGACCCGCGGGCTGACCCGGCCCAGCCCACCATGAGTCACGACTAAGCCTGTTTCATAGTGGGCCGCGCCCGACACGGTCCGTGATGTACCCAGGTCACTGGCCGGACTGGGTCCAGCCCTAAACTAAGGACCAGAGTAATAGGCTCGGCCTACCATTGAGCCGGCCCACCATGATCCATCTCGACCCAGCCCAGCCCACCATCAACTCGGCTCTATTCAGAAGAATGGTCACAAGGACAGCAAGTAAGACATTTTCTTGAAGAATTTAGCAAATAGAACTTGGAGGAATCTAGTTTCTTAAACATTAATGGTTAACATTTATTTTTTCTTTTTTCCTCTTGTATTTGTAATATAAATTTTAACTAAAGAAAAATTATTAACTTTCCGTGAACGTAGGTCTTTCTTCAAAGTCCTAATAATGTATCCATTTATGTTTGAGATGTTTTTCTACGTGATGTTTTATCTTTGTGTGCGTATATATATTATTTTAAATAAAGAATAAAATAAAAAATATTTTAAATATAATTTACCAGGTACGAATACATAGTTAATATAGTTTAAGAATTAGAAATGAGAAAAGCGAGGAAAAAGTTAAAAAAATCCAGACTAACTCACACCTGAGCCATGGGTCGGGCCCGACCTGGCCCGCCTCTAGGTAGGTCGTGAACGGGTACAGACTACCCGAGATTAGAAAAGTAGACCTGACTCACCCTGCCCCGGGTCCGGGTCACGCGCCTGAACCGGCCCAGGCCAAGCCACCGCTGGTCCGCTGCTACAAAGATTTAGATTGAAGCTTCAGATCCAGCGTCGACGGCTTCAGATCTCACATCGCAGGTAGATTTCCCGCCAAATCCCAGCACCGAAACCCTAGATTTCAAGATATTGAGCTTTTTATTTCGATTCTTAGGTCGAAAAATTTTCTTTCACTTAAAGAAATCTCTCGATGTCGAGGAGAGCGGTTCCGTCTCGGCGCCTCGGCGATGGAGGGAGCATTCCTTTGGTTGGATCTTTGAATCCGAAGTCAAAGACGTCGCCACTGCTCTCGATTGCTCTCGTTCTTGTGGTAAACTTTTGATTATTATTTTTTTCGATTTTTTGCTTTATTATTATTATTATTATTGTTGTTGTTGTTATTATTTTTGGGTTTTATAGGTTGATGAACTTGTTTGTTGGTAAATTTGCAGGGTGCGTTTCTTATAATTGGATACTGTTACCATGGATCAGGTTTGGGCCAGTTTTTATTGCTAGTATTTATTTTGTAAATAGTTACTTTCTATTGAGCTGAGTTTTGAGTTTTCTTTGATCAGGTGGTAGTCATCTCGAGTCCGTTAGCAGGACGGAAGGTAAGAATTTTTTTATATTTTGATTCATATTAGAACTTTGTTGATTTCAGTGGATGTGGGGTTTGAATATGTTGTATCGATTATGCAATTCAAAGAATCAAAGACACAGTTTCGTTGAATCCACATTTATTTGGAATGAAAACTAGTTAAGGGCGTACAACTGAACCTAAAGATAGGAATATTGTACCATTGCAAGCTCAAATAAGTTCAACACGTATGTTATACACATTTATCACTGATAAATTTATGCAGTATTAGCATTAGAATGTGAATCTGGATTTATTTAATTATTTTATTTCAATTTTTTCCATATGAAATATGCTCCCATTTCGAGTACTATAATGGATTGAAATTACTAGTTAGTGTATGACTATGAGTGAATCATGTAACCTGTGCACCTTGATTAGTTTAGTTCAGTTAATGTGTTTTCTACTAAATCTAGTGGTGGGTGTGGGCCTGTTCGATGCTGGTCATGGGCCGGGCCCAACCCGGTCCGTGATATACCCTGAGCCGGGCTGGGTTTCACTCTAAACCCAATGACAAGGAAGTAGGCTTGGCCCACACCGGACCTGGCTCAGACTGTTTTAGGTGATAGTTATACTTTGATGTATTTGGATAGCAACCCAATTGAAAATTACAACCTCCAAATGTTTGAGTTGTGATTTTAGTAGTAGTAGTAGAAATTTTCTAAGCTCTATTCGTATTTTGATGAATATTTATAATCATTTTGATTTACTGAAAACACTCAAATTATGTTAATCTTTTTTTATTTGAGATAATTCATCACCAATTGTAAATTTATATGATTTAGACTTTTTAGAAAGATAAAAATACATGTTTTCTTCTTTAGACTATACATACTATTCTTGCAAAAACATGGAAAAGAAAAAACATTGAACAAAAAAAAGGGGGCTGGCTTGCGACCTGAACCATCGTGGGCCGGATCGGACCCAACCCGGCCCCATGCGGGCTGTGGGCCGTGCTGGGTCTAGCCCCAGACCTGGGGACAAAGTCCGCGACCCGGCCCGTCGAGGCCCACTGGGCTCGGTTTTGGACTGGCCCAAACCAAAATCAGGCAAGCCAGTTCATGGGTCAGGCCCGGCCCATGCTCACCCCTAACTAAATCCTTATTGAATAGTGTTACTCAACCTATGTTTCTGTAGCAATATGAAGATACACTATGAAAGTTCTCACGAGGTCATCGAGTTGTTTTGTCTCTTTAACCTGTTGTTTTGACAATAACAATATGCATTTCTCCACCAGACATTAAATATAACTTCTTGTGATGCTTTGCCAGTCTGCTGCCAGAATCATGTTTAACTTCTTAATAGTTTCATTCTTATATGAAGAATGTCGAATTCTTCTGTATGTATAAATAGAGTAGGATCCTAAAACTTCTGTGGCGTTAGGTAAAAGTGAAGCAGTATGACAGTATCTGGTCTTTTCATATGGGTCTATATCTCCTATCCAATAAAGTTTGAACATAAATTAATCTTCTTAGCTACAGGTGTATCCTGCACAGCAGAAGTTCAACGGGCAATACCTGTTCTTAAGAAGGCATATGGTGACAGCATGCGCAAAGTTCTGCACGTGGGTCCTGAAACTTGTGCTGTGGTCTCTAATTTGTGGAAAGAAGTTGATACCGAAGCTTGGGGTATGGAACCATACGATCTGGAGGATGCTGATAGTAGCTGCAAGAGCCTTGTCCGCAAGGGCATTGTTCGTGTAGCTGATATAAAATTCCCCCTACCTTACAGGCCAAAATCATTTTCACTCGTCGTAGTGTCAGATGCACTGGATTATTTATCTCCAAAGTATCTTAACAAGACCCTTCCAGATTTAGCAAGGGTGTCTGCGGATGGTCTTGTTATCTTTACCGGTATTTCCGTAAATCATCTCATTTCTTTGCTCTGCTATAATTCATCTTTGTTCTATTCTAATTTATCTTTTTATTCATCTTCATTCTTTTTTTTTTTTCCGTTTATGCTTTTATGCTACTTGTAGAACGAAAGCAACTACATTAACCATACCTCGTAGCTAAAGACTGTCTGGCTTTCAATAACTTTAGACAATAGTTCTCATCAAGATTTTATCAGATTATACGTATATTGTAAGTGAAGATGCATGCACAACATCATACATGTAGTTATCTATACCTCATGGCTAAGGACTCTATCTGGCTTCCAATAACTTTTGACGATAGATCTCATCAAGATTTTATCAGATCATGCATATGTTGTTAGTAAGTTGCATTTTACAACATCATACATGTAGTTAGTTCGTTGGTTGTTTTTAATTGGAAAATTCTAGGATGGATATAAAATTGTATTCAGAATGGATGAGTTTTTTTATCAAGTTTGGTAGAATGGTGACTAACCTCCTTTGCCCTCCTCTTTCTTCATATTGCTTCTTTTTCCCCCCCTCTCTGTTTAAGTTTGAAAAGCAACCAGCAGCATCAAAATTCATGCAAATCTTGTCCTTTTCATCTCAAAAAATGTTGTCAGCACGTTTCTTTCGACCTAAATCTTTGAGGTGCACTATTGAGTGCTTGCAAATGCCAGGTCCTTTTCCAGGACGAAAGGATACTGTAAACTGATGATATCTAAATTAACATGTCTGGCCTCCAATAAAGAATAAGATAACAGACTATCAATATCTTGATGGACTAATTTTTTATAGAGAGAACCTAGGAAGAGTTGGTGTAGGCAGGGAGGTCATAATTTTGAGGAAATGTGTTCAACTAATAATACCATATTAGACAAGAGTTTTTCCCCATTCAAGGGTGAGGATGGAGTCCGGAGTTGTCTCACCTCACTTTTAGAAAGCACATCCTTTCTCTTCTTCGTAACAGAGGAGGGTTGTTTTATGTACTTATAAGTCCTTTGGGATCAGTTATTTCCATACAGTCTAAGTTGCATGGAAACGGGTGCCGTTACGGGTATGGGACACGTGAAATTTTTAAACTGTAGGGTATGGGACACGGCTACACATGCATATTATATATTTCCATACAGTCTAAGTAGCTTGTCTGAAATGTAAGTTCTATAATAGTGAATATGAAGCCATCTATTCTTGCTCTGTTTGTTTAATATCATGGATAATTATAAAAGTATATTCACCTCTGTTCTCATCTTATGTCAATTTGCTTGTAGGTTATCCAGGTCAACCAAGGGCAAAAGTTTCTGAGCTATCAAAATTTGGAAGGCCGGTATGTATTTATACTGAAATGATGCCTGTTTACTGCTGTTTTTATCTTTGTCAGGTGCTTCTGGCTGTATAGCTGATTACATATTACATCTTTGGTTATTGATTTTGAAATCATTAGTAGTACTGTAACGTGACCTACTGGTTGCTGTGCAGACTGACAAGAATTATAGGGTTTCAGGTTTATGACAACAAGTATATGCTTTTATCCAAAAGCTTTGGGGTCTGCCACATCCTTTTTCTCCACTCAGCTATGACCAACCAAATATGCTAGTTCCATTCCTTTTCTTCACCCAATCTATGATCTTTTAGTCTGCATAGTCTTGTTAAAAGTTGGTATGTTTGCCTGATGATTTTAGTATGCAGACTGATTGGAAGAAGACTAGGGATGTCCCTGAGTCCTAAATATCAATGTTCCTCTAGATATCAGGGTCATTAGCATCAGTCTTCAAGGCTGACATGCAGTGTTTACAAAGGCGCGCGCCTCACTGCGTCTCATGCGCCTTGCGATGCATGGCGGTGGCGAAGCGCACTACATCTGATACGGCGGCGCCTTTTGCGCCTCGTATACATCCTGACTTTGCACAGGGTGCATGTAGTACATACTTTCATATAGTTTTATTTGTTAACATTTCCGTCGAGTCTTTATACTCAATAATCCACATCCCAAAAAGCAAAATAAATCCATTAGGCCTTTTTAGTGACCTTCAATTGAGGACCATAACTATCCTTTTCTTGGATATTAGTCTTGAGTTGACATTTGATTTGAAAATTTATAAATTTTCATACTATGTTGGGGGTTAGCTGTAGAAATTAAGACCTTATATTGTGAATTTGTAGAAAGATATTATTTCTCCTGATATATTTTTTATGTGAATTCCTAAATATATTCTTTCGTGCTTGATTATATATCTTGAAAAATTGTGTGCGGTGTGCGACTCGCATCACACGGGCGCGCACATCACGTTGCGCCTTGTCCATGTGCGCGTAAAGATGCTTTGCGCCCCCCGCATTGCGTCTCGCCCATTGACAACACTGCTGACATGACTTAATGTTAAGGGAAAATGAGTTCACATAGTATTAGAGCAACCCACTTTACACAAACTTCTGACCAAGCTCATATGTAATGCATTTGTGTTTTGTTCTTTTGTGATTTCTAGCTCTATAAGATGATATATGCATTCAGAATCCATCTTCATTTAGATGCGAGATATTGGTCATGAAGAAGCAAAGGCATGCCATCAATAATATTAATTATTTTTTAAAACATTTTATTATGACTGTCAAAATATGCATCTCAATGCTTCCTTGCCATGAACTTGTTTGCTATTGTGTACTATATACAAATCAAGTTCTTGAGTTATGTTAAGTAGAGTTGTGGTTTGGAATCGCCTAAACTGAATTGAGAGTGAACCTCATGCATTGTTATTCATATTTTCAAAAGTTATGGTGTACTAACACAATGAATTGGGTTATCAATTAAGGTTGTAATTTAATTGATAGAGGTCTTCCAATATAACATCTGGAGTAGTCTGTGCTTCTTCAGATAACTTGACATAACTGTTATCTTGCGCCTCGTTTGGTACGCGAGAATGAACTCAAATGAGAATAGAATAGAAGAATGAATGAAATGGAATTAATGTGAGAATGAAATAGTCATTCTCATTATCACATTTGGGTGTAATTTATAAAATAAAGTGAGAATGGACGTATTTTAAAATTGTATATTTTATTGATTCTCATTTAAGTGATCGGATTCAATGAAGAAGAAAGAATAGATTTTTGAGGGGGGCTCCGATAATGGGTAAGGATTTGATTTTGCTTTTCTTCGTTGTTGTGATTTCTGAAGGAGATCAACCCTCCTTTTATAGAGGCTAACCCCACTATCTCCACCCTCCTCAAATCCGCCCTTGAGAGATATTCTCTCAACAAATCACGTTTCCACGTTCTTCTCAACAGAGAAACGAATGTTGATTTGGTCATCAATGACCGAGTCAAGCTAACATCTCCCACTTGATCAAATCAATCAAGTGATATGCCTCCCACTATCCGTGAGATCAGATGTTTCTGCTTACCATTACTCCCACTATCCGTAGAGAGTAACTCTTATTTCATTATTCATGAAATTTTACTTGGACTTATTTATTTCTAAGTCCCATCAAATTTACATGTTTGATAAAAGATTCTGCTGGTATTCCTTTTGTCAAAGGATCAACAATCATATCTGTAGTAGGGATATAAGTCACTTTGACTTCTCCCTTTTCTATAATATCTCGAATATAGTGATATTGGATTTCAATATGTTTTCCTTTGAAGCTATTCGCATCACTATTGATTAAGCTAATTGCTGCTTGATTATCACAATAAATATCAATAGGTCCTTCTAACAAATTGAGATCAAGATCAATAAAAAATCGTCTTATTCAGACAGCATGTGTAGTTACCATACTGCAAGCTATATATTCAGCTTCTTGCGTATATCTAGCAACATACCCTTGTTTCTTGCTACTCTAAGAAACAACTCCTCCAAAGATAAATAAGTATCCCGAAGTAGACTTTCCATCATCTTTATCACCTTCGAAATCAGCATCAGAATAACCGAGGAGTTCAAACGAATCAGTTTGATAAACTAATCTATGAGTCAATGTACCTCTGATATACTTCATAATCCTTTTAACAGCTTCCCAATGTGTTGGTCCTGGATTACTTTGATATCGACTGACTAGACTCACAGCATAAGCTATATCAGATCTGGTGCACAACATTGCATACATCAAGCTTCTAATTGCTTGAGCATAAGGAACATCTAATGACTTCTGCCCCTCTCCAGGGCTTTGCTCTTTACATAATCTCTTTCCCATAACCAACGGAGTTGGTGCCGGATTGGAATTCTCCATTCCAAACCTTTTAAGAACTGATCTTAAATATTTTTTTTGGTTTAAACTTAGCATTCTAGACTTTCTATCTCGAATTATTTGAATTCCAAGAATATATGGTGCATCTCCCACGTCTTTCATCTCAAACTTTTCGCTGAGATCTGCCTTGATTTTATTCAACATTTCTATGTAATTTCCAGCGAGTAGTATATCATCCACATATAAGGATAATATAGTAAACTTGCTTCCACTTTTCAAGACATATACACAATTATCTAATTTATTTTGAATAAAACCAAGTTTAGTAACTGCATCATGAAATTTGAGATACCATTGTCTAGAAGACTGTTTTAAACCATATAGAGATTTTATTAATTTGTAAACTTTATGTTCTTGTTCTTTCACCTGAAAACCTTCAGGTTGTTGCATATATATTGCTTCCTTCAACTCTCCGTTAAGGAATGCAGTTTTAACATCCATTTGGAATAACTCTAAATCAAGATATGCAACAATAGCTAAAATAATTCTAATGGATGTAAATTTAGCTACAGGAGAATACGTCTCCTAAAAATCTATTCCTGTCTTCTGGTTATAACCTTTGGCAACTAACCGTGCTTTGAATTTATCAATATATCCATCAACACGATATTTCTTTTTGAGCACCCATTTGCATCCTATGGTTTTTCTATTTTCTGGTAGATCACATAACTCCTATACCTTATTCTTTTCTATGGAATCAAGTTCTTCTAGTTCTCTCATAGATTCTAGCCAAGTAGCCATGAAGCTGATTCATGCGATTTCATCGTATCAGAAAAGGTTAAGGGATCTTGTTCTTCTATATTTGTATCTACCGAAAAACAGGATGACTCACATGAATACAAATAGTAATCATCCATCCATGAAGCTTGTGTTCTTGGCCTTTTGTTGCCTACAACCGGTTGATTAGGTACATTATTTTTCATAGGTATTTCATCATTTTTAAGGTTAGGTTCATTCACAATATCAGGGTCATTAGTGGGAATAACACTGTAATAATCATCATCTATTACAGTTAGAGGTTCTGTTTCCTCTTGAACTTGTTCCTCTTCCTCTAGATTCTCTAGAAATGTAGCATCTCTGCTTTCAATGACTCCTTTTTCTTTATTGTAGAACTTATAACCTTTTGATTTTTCTGAATATCATATGAATCTATACTTTATTGTTTTAAAATCCAACTTATCTCTAAGTTGACATGGAATGAGAATATGGGCTATAGATCCCCACTTCCTGAGATGACTCAAATTAGGTTTTCTCCCATTCCATAATTCATAAGATGCAGATACAACTGATTTGGTGGGAATTCTATTTAAAATGTAGTTTGTAGTTAATAATGCTTCTCCCTAAAAGTTTTTAGAGAGACCAGAGTGAGACAACATACATAACTACATTTAATAATGTTCTGTTCTGTTCTTTCAGCAACACCATTCTGTTGTGGCGTATACGGTATTGTTGTATGCTTTTTAATTCCATGCTGAATACAATAACTAAATTCTTTAGAATTATATTCTCCACCTCTATCAGTTCTCAGAATTTTGATTTTCAATCCAAGTTGGTTTTCAACTTCTGTCTTATATCTCTTAAAGCAGTCAAAAGGTTCTAATTTTCTGGATATAAGATAGACGTGTGCAAACTTGGAATAATCATCTATAAAAGTAATAAAATATTCTTTATTACTATGAGTTTTGACACTTAGGGGACCACAAATATTCGAGTGTATCAATCCTAAAAGTTCATTGGCTTTCTGCCCGCCAATAAAAGATTTTTTAGTCATTTTACCAGTTAAACAATGTTCACATGGTGGCAATTGAACATTAGATAGTGCAGGAAGCAAGTTCATTCTGATAATTTCTTTTATTTTTAAAATACTAGCATGTCCTAGTCTAGAATGTCATAATTCAGATTCAGAAATATAACAAGACAAGTAGTTCAAATTTAAAATTTTATTATCAGAATTATTACAAACTATTGGAAGAATGCATAATTCATGCTCGGGCACATATTTTTCCATAGCATACACTTTATTATTCTTGCCTATAGAAACCCTGTTATTATAGAACCTAACTTCTAGTCATTTCTTCATCAAGCTGGGAACAGAGATCAGATTACGTCGAATTCCTGGTGCATAGAACACATATTTGAGGACAAGAATACTGTCCCCAAGATCCAATTTATATGAACCAATACCTTCTACATCGAGATAAGTATTATTTCCCATATAGATTCTCTGTTCTCCTTTCTTAAGCTCGGTGAATTCTACGATTCCATTCTTGTCCTTTGCAATATAACTAGTCACACCGGAGTCGATCCACCAACCACTGATATCCATCATCACAACATTACATTCTGTCATACCGACGAATTCTCTTTTACTAGTACCCCCTTGTTCTGGATGCTTATAGCCTCCCTTATTCTCCTGCTTTTCACCTTTTGGGCAATAAGGTTTGAAATACCCGAACTTTCCACAATTGTAGCAGGCTCCGTGTGGTATTTTCTTTCTCTTGAACTGCTGTGACTTCGGTCCTCGCGGTTGTGGTTTACTAGGACCAGAGTTTTTATAGCTTTCAGTATTATGTCTCTGGCGGACATAATTTAGCTCCTGCTCCACCATATTCAGTTCTGGTTCCTTCCTACTGGCTATTAAGTCATGTTCTATCGCTAGGTGCATAGGAAGATCAGTGACAGACTTAATGGCAGGATTCATTCTTAATGTGGTGGTAGTCACAACAAGTGAAGGGGGAAGACTATTCAAAATAGTTGCTACTTGCATTCTTTCCGGGATTTCGGTCTCAGCAGTGGATAAGTCCTTCCATGACAATCATTTTATTATATGCTCTATGACATTGTCTCCCTCTTGCATACGACAAGAATTATACTTATGCAAGAGGAGTTGAATGTTAACTTCAGAAACAGTGTCGTATTTTTCTTTTATTGCATTCCACATGTCCGTGGAAGTCTTATACGTTTCAAAAACTTTGATTAAGTTATCTTCCATGAACATGAGCATAAGACTTTTCGCCTTTTTATCGTTCGACTTTCACTGTTCAAACCCTTTTTTTTTCTTCAGGTGTTGATTTATCAGTAAGGGTTGGAGCAGTGATTTCGATTATATCATCAATGTTATCATGAATAAGAGCATATCCTATTTTTCTATGCCACATATCATAATTACTGTCATTAAATTTGTCAATTTTGCCTAGTTCTGATAGAACGAGTTTACTAACCATTCGGTAAAGAACTAAAACTAAATTCAATTTTAAATATTTGTATAAGGTTGATATTTTGACAATAATACTAAATAATAATAGTTAAATAAATAAATAAATAAATAAAAATGAACCTGATTGTTCCGAGTTGATGAAAGAGGCTCCAATTTGAGCAAGATTGTCACTCAGTGGTGTTGATTGGATAAACACTTGTCTGACTGAATTTTGAAGGTCCGCTGTGTGAAGAATTTGAGGCTTCTCCAGAAATAATAATCCTCATGCAATCTCAAATTCAACTGCAAGCTTGTTTCTCTCTACAAGCCCCAACTACAAGATATCTGATGCACAGAAGCTTTACAAGAGGAAAAAATGTATTAGTATGAAGCTTTACAAGAGGAAAAAATGTATTAGTATATTCTCAGGCCCAACTAGAAAAAAGCCCAACACCACACTTAATAGACCCGCTTGATTAAAAGCTCCCATTACTGCCTTCTCCCCCCAAAAAACCCTCTTTTGAAACCCTAGCTCCAAATTAGCCGCCGCCGTCGTCGATCGATCGGAGGGTCGTCGAGTTGTCGTTGTCGTCACAATCGAGACTGAGGTCGAGCGGAGATCAGATCGTTGTCGAGTTCGTCGTTGACGTCGTGCTCGAACTGTAGGAGATCAGATCGCTGTCGATCGAGTCTGAGTTCGTTGTTGACGCCACCGATTGCAGCAGTCGTCGTCGTCGATGGACGTAGAGCTTGAGATGGCTGATCGTCGATGGACGCAGAGCTCTGATACCAGTGATCAGATTCAATGAAGAAGAAAGAACAGATTTTTGAGGGGGGCTCCGATAATGGGTAATGATTTGATTTTACTTTTCTTCGTTGTTGTGATTTCTGAAGGAGATCGACCCTCCTTTTATAGGGGCTAGCCCCACTATCTCCACCCCCCTCAAATCCGCCCCTTGAGAGATATTATCTCAACAAACCACGATTCCACGTTCTTCTCAACAGAGAAACGAACGTTGATTTGGTCATCAATGACCGAGTCAAGCTAACAAGTGGGAATGCCCATTCCCTATCATTTCATTGAGAATGTTCATTCCCACATAAAGTGGGAATTGATGAGAAGTGCGAATGAGCATTCCAACTTCAAAAAAAGAGTGTGTTTGGTAGGAAGTAATGAGAAGTGAGAATGACATTCCATTGCACCTCATTTCTGCGTACCAAATGAGCCTTAGGGTTCTAGAAAGATTTAATTTCTGCTTTGGGTTTTGATTCTTACACATGAACAACTATGTTTAAATTTTTTCTGTGTATCATTATAATGATAGAGGTGGCGCCACCAGTTGAATAAGTCACAGAAAGTGCTCCTGATAAGCACGACAAGCGGAGTACTTATTGCCAATACATTGTATGAATTATATTCGATAGTGGGTCTAGTTCATTACATTAAGCAAGTATTGTAAATTTGTAATGGACTACCTACAAATAGACGACAACTGTAGGATGTGCACCTCTCTTACTGTAACTTCACAGTACCTGATCGAATTTGTAGGATAGAGAATAAGATGATTTCATCCCTCTTCATGGCACATGCAAAAGTTACTTCAACAGGCCTAGCAGGGCACTGCTAGGCTAGATCACCATCTTGGATAACATTAAATGTAGTCAGTTATCCAGTTGGATAATATTTGCTGTAATTATATTAAACAATTTCTAATTTTAAGTATATATCTATTGCCATGTGAGAAATTAATGTTGCAGAATCTCTTTCGCGTGTACCTTTGCATGTATCATCATGTGCTGAATGTTGCAGGTTCTCAGAAATGCATAAGCTATTAAGTATTAACATCTTCTTCTTTGACTATAACTGTAACTTTGTAATTATATGATATCTCATATACTTAGTTTATCACTCTGTTCTGAGTATTTTGGTACTCCTTCATGCCTTGTTGAACTATGGCAATTGAATAAGGTCTCTTCTTTGGAAGTAATAGACTAACCAACTGCCTGACATTATGGCTTTTTACTCTTGAAGGCCAAACTTCGGAGTGCTTCCTGGTGGGTTAGATATTTTTTTCAGACGGGGTTAGAAGAGAATGAAACAGCCATGAAGAAATTCGAGCAGGCTGCAACCAAGAAGTCATACAAGCCAAGGTGCCAAATTTTCCACCTCAGCTCATACAGTTGAACTTGCTTTACATCCGATTACACTTCCACGCAAAGCAAATTCCTTCAGCAACCATCTGAAGTGCATCCATTTTGGAGGTTTGCATCCAACCTTGTTATATACTCCAATTGAAGATATGTTGGTAGTTATTAATTCAATTACTCTGGAGTAGAGAAATTGATTTGTTTCATTGTAAGGATATAGTCTTTAGATGGCTAATATACATACTTTTTAGATGCTTTGTTACATGATTGTGCTAACATCGTTGAGCTATTACCAGCGCTCAGATGCCTTTTGTTACGACTACTGATGGGATGACATCATAGTAACTGGTGGTGAATGTCTCAGGTTTCTGTAGTTTATCACTTCCATACACTGTTGTCTTGTCATGCACGTTAATTGGAATTGGGTGGTGCTACAGGGACCCAAAAACATGAGACCCTACATGGGACATGTGAGGTGTCGGCTCCCTGTCCCATGATGCACTGTTTATGAACAGTGCATCATGGGACAAGGAGCCGACACCTCACATGTCCCATGTAGGGTCCCATGTTTTTGGGTCCCTAAGGCATTTTTCATTAGAATTATACCATTAATCCCCTTTATAATTAAGGAATATCCTAGTCTGATCTGTAATTAGAGATTACACCGTGCTTCACATCAAGTTCGACGATTTGTAGTTCAGACTCTTGGTGAACAATTGAATTTTAATTTGATCAGGGTTTGTTAGTGCCTGTAAGAAAACAATTACCTTGTTTTTTGGTTTTTTATAACTTCATTTGTTAGTGTCTAATCAGTCACCTGTCCGACCATTTCTTATCGTCCAGAGATCCTCTTATACACAATCTGAAAACTACCTGGAAACATCCAAATCTTAGTACTATCCATTTCTGAAGTAAGTTTAAATCATGCTGGCCCTGATGAATTGTCGGTCTCTTGTTTCAATATACAGAAATTCCATTGTAGATATCCATAACAAACATCGCATTCTGCATATTTTATCATTGTTAATCACTCTTTGCAGGTGTTAGCCCTATATAGGTTGATTATATTCCAATGACCGTGATCAAATTTGATTTTATTGGATCCCATCAATTGCACATTGCTTCACTTAAACTCAAGACCATAACAACCACACTGAAAAGGGCTGGATTTGACCTTAACCGTCAGCCCAATGTCTTCGGACAATCCTTCTTGAGCAATCGTAAGTAAATAGTTGAGTGCGCATAATAAGTATTTTATGATTGAGTTATCGCGATATATAAGGATTTGATTTGAAGCACCGCTTGTCTTGTAATTGTTCGAATTGGTATTTTTGTGGTCGCCAGTTCCGGATATGAAAACGTGAACAGCAATTTGCGGCTGTAAGCAAGAGCAGTTGTATTCAATTGGTAATTGCATTGCAATTACAGTTGTAGCAAATCAAACAACCCCATAGTTAGAGGTAACATCATAGTTTCGAATACATCGAACAAGAAGACCGCTAACCACATCCAGGGGTTAATTTTATTGCACGATTCATGGTTGTTTTGTGACATCTTTAAATCAAGTCAGCGGATTGCAGCTGTTTTTGCCTTTGGTGTTGTTTTCATATCATCGTCGTCATTGCTAACCTTGATGCATCAGCATAAAGAAAACTAAGGCCTGTAATTAGAAGGCGACGACTTTACGTGCATTTCCATTGTTTTAGGAGAAGACCATGCGGCCTTCTTGCATGCAAACAAACGTCAACAGAGATGAGGATTACATATGTCAATAGAGATAAGGATTTGAAATTTGGTACGGCAGTTGAGGAGATGACACAAACAGTGAGGCCAGATTTTAGTAGCATAATACTATTTCACGCACGCCTCACTAGCTCGCGGCTTTTTAGCATTTTAGGAAAACCCATCAACAATTGTGGTTAATTCTATGTTGACTTATTTTTGCTAATTTTGGTTTCTGTTTCTTTCTCAATTAGAGCACCTTAAATGGCTTTGATACTTTAGAAGATGCCTCTGGTTTTACTTTAAGGTGTTAGGTTGCTTTCGATGTAGCAAGTTGGTAAATGCATAAAACTATGAAAGAGGATTAGTAAAGCTCTCTGGTAAGAGTCGGCTCTTTTTAATCCCGGTACAAAAATTATCTTAAATTTTTACCCTTTTTTTCACTTAACACTAATTTGTACTTCATATGCATATTTTTTGCATTTTGAAAGTTAAGCTGGAGTTGAACCTTCCTAATTACTCGGTTAATCATTTGTCAATTATTACCTTAATGTCACTGCTGATGCAAGTTTTCCCCCCTATAAAATGATGTAGCAACAATATAAAAGTCTACAAAACAAACGATATAACTGAAGGCATATAATAATTTGCTGTATTATCTTCGTCTATAAGCCTGCACTAAATAAACCACCCCCCAGGAAAAATAAAAATGATTTCCAAACTTCATGAGACTCGCGGTTTACATCATCATCCACTAGGGCTCTAGCCAAGTCGTTTTATTGAAAGCAACCGCTCACCAAAAAGATATACAAAGATTACTCCTCATAATCATCAATTTGATTAGAGTGTAAGAGAAGTAACAATTCAAAATTTGTCCACCAGTAGAAATACTCATCTATACTTCAAAAAAAAAAAAAAAAACCCATACAAAATTTACCAAACCGAGCATTATCTATTAATAAGAGCGAAAGAGAGAGGATTTGGTGAGATGTTAACATGAGCAGAACTTTTCTTTTTTGAGTTTGTTTCTTGTACGAGACCGAGTAAGATCACCCTTCAAGCCTTTTAAACCAACATCCCTCCCCCTCTCTCTGCTTACTCATTCGAACTCTTTCTAAAACTTTTCAGCCCTCAAAATGGAAGGACTCATCCCATATGTGTACAAAGCAATAGTTCAATATAGGAATGGAGGAGGGGCTCCTCTGGGGGGTACATGGTCCAACGAGTCACCCCCTGCCTCCTATATCCGGCTTCCGGGAGGTTCTGGAAGGTTCCGGGCTTCGGAGATCAGGCAGTGCTCGGCTCTCTGCACCTCGCCTCCGTCGCCTGTGGCGGTTGTGAAGTCGGCGCCCTACCGGACCTCCTCTCGCCGGCGGACTTGAGGTCGCAAGGGTGATTGTATGTCCCGTTGGGTGATTGTGTTTGGTAGTATGGAATAAGGTATGGAGGCTTCCAAAGGGGGGTTATCCGTCCATTTGTGCCGTGAACTTGTCTACTTATGTACTGCAGTTGTCTACTTAAATGAATGTAAATTTGGTTATCCGTCCTAAAACTTTATTTTTGTTTTCCTGTAAACCCTTTGATCAACTCTGAGCACAAGAAACAAAAAAAAAAAAAAAAAAAAAAAGCCTTGGAGTAGCCCATTCAAAACCCTAAGAACAAGGTTATCATGGCCCATACCCGTTAAGCTTATTAATGGCCCTCTCCGCATCCCCCCCGGCCCTCACTCAACAAAACTCACAAACCCAAACCCACGACCAACCCCAGTCTTCTGATCAATCGCGACATGAACACGATCCAGTCACCGGACCAAAAGTCCTGAAAAGCTCGAGCAAGGCCAGGCTCGTCGCGAGTATCTTCCGATCGAGAGGTTTGTAACCCTATAACCGAGTTCTCATCGTCCCTTCGCGAGTATCTTCATGTTTGGAAATTAACCTCCCAAATCTTTATGTATTTTGAAATTACTTTTAAATGTTCATGTTTTTAAGTTAGTCCCTAAAGGTGTTAAATGTTATGAAATTAGTTCCCCAAATCTCTCCGTTTGCCACTAACCAGGCTCCGTTTAGATACCATGTTGTTTTCCATGTGTATTTGTGAAAAAACACAATGGTGTTGTGTTTTCCTCTAAAGTATTTTCAAAACATCGTGCCGAGCAGACCAACGACTTCGAGCAACTTCTCCTATCACACATCCTCATCGCTCGCCGTCGAGGCATCCGACGCCTCATGCTCTGCAACGCTTGTAGATTCGGGATGGAAAATTGTAGATTCGGCGAGTGTATGTAGTTGATCGCTGGAAAAAGTCGAGGAGCACATTTGGGCGTCTGGCGGTCGACCGGCGGTGGAGCTGCGGTCGACCGCAATGTGCACGCAGATCTGATTATGGCTTTGGACATTGAGCGGTCAACCGGACATGGAGCGGCGGTCGACCGCATTTGGTCCAGAGAGTTGGGTGAGCCTCTGGACTTTTCGCGGTCGACCGCACATGGCTCTGCGGTCGACCGCGACACAGGTTCGGGTCTGGGTTCTGTTTCCAGACCCGTTTCGTTTCAGCTTGGTATAAATACCCAAGTGGGTGTTTTCTAGGGTTTGTGAGAAGGATTTTGAGCAGATTGAAGGGAGAGTTCTTGGGCTTCTATTGTTAGAGCATTTGGGAGAGATCAAGAGTGATTGTTGAGGGTTTTGGGTGAGAGATTTGTAACCCTAGTTGTATCCTCTTGATTTCTATTAGTGAAAACTCCCCCCTCCTTCCCCCGTGGACGTAGGCATCTCGCCGAACCACGTAAATCTGGTGTTTGTGATTGTTTGTGCTATTATTGGTTGTTGGTTTATCTTTTCTCGGCGATTGGTTTGGTTTCTCTTGGCACAACAAGTGGTATCAGAGCTCCGGGCAACGCTTGGGCTTTTTGGAGGTGTAGATCAGTTGGGAAGCTTCTCTAGAGCTTCGGTTGGTGATAAAAATCGGATCTTTGTGGTAAAGTTTCTATCTTTTTCAAGTTGGATCTACTTCTTGTTCGTTCCGCAATTGTTTATTGGGTGCTTTGAGATATATGGCCGGAAAAGATAAAAGTGGGGAGGGTTCTTCTAGTGTGAAGGCCATCCAAAGCTTGAATATCCATTCTATGAAGATAGATGTGGTGAAGTTCGATGGCACAAATAATTTTGGACTTTGGAGATGCGAAGTCATGGATGCGCTAAATGCGCAAAATTTGGAAGATACATTGGAGTTGGACGGGAAACCGGCCGACGTTGATGAAAAGGTTTGGAATAAAATGAACAGAACGGCGTGTGGTGTGATTAGGTCTTGCCTTATTCAAGATCTAAAATATGATGTGATGAATGAAACTTCGGCAAAGAAGATTTGGGAGGTCCTAGAGGGCAAATATTTGACGAAGAGCGTCGAAAATCGTTTGCATTTGAAGAGGAGGCTTTACCGCTTCCAATTGAAGAAGGGGACATCCATTAGCGATCACATGAACCGCTACACGAAGCTACTTGCAGATTTGACGAATGTAGATGTTATTGTTGAAGATGAGGATAAAGCATTGTTGTTATTGAGTTCCTTGCCAGACGAGGAATATGAGACCTTTGTCCTCACTCTTATTAATGGGAAGGCATCACTTTCGTATAGTGAGGTCACCGCAGCTCTTGTGAATTATCAACTTCGAAAGAAGGACAAGGAGACTTCCATCGAACCGGTTGCGGGGGCATTGGTTGCAAGAGCTAAAAGTCCAAACCGTGGAAGAAGGTCGCAGTCTAGAGGGGGGCATCCTACAGTTGGTAGGAATCAGTGTGTCTTTTGTAGAGAGGATGGACATTGGAAAGCCGAATGCCCAAAATTGCAAGCTGTGAAGAATAAGGGGAAAGCTATTTAGGCTTCAGAGGTGAACGTTGCCAAGGCTAGTGGCGACGTTTCAGATTCAGATTCTTCAGGCTATTCGTACCCAGCTCTTCCGTCAGTTGATGTTGCCGACTCCACCGAGTGGATGTTGGATTCGGGTGCTACTTACCACATATGCCCTAGGAGGGATTGGTTCTCCAGCTTTCAGGAGTTGGAAAGAGGGGATGCTGTTCTTATGGGTAATGATCACAGATGCCCTATTGGTGGTATTGGTACCGTTCAGATTCGGATGAGTGACGGGATGGTTCAGGAGTTGGCTGATGTGAGGTTCGTTCCTCAACTGAGGAAGAACATCATTTTACTTGGTGTATTGGAGGCAACAGGCTATAGGGTGACTTTGGCGGATTCTCGCTTGAAGGTCATAACGCGGTCCATGATTGTGATGAAGGGCGTCAGGAGGAGTAACTTATATTATCTGCTTGGGAGCACGGTGATTGATAGAGCACTGACGACTTCTTTGGCTAGTCTGTGGCATTGGTTGGTGCTGGGGTATATTGTTGGCTATACCGTGCACAGGTTATTGAGGAATGCTATGACCTGCAGATTGAAGTCCTGTGAGCACATTGGGATGAGCGAGAAGACCGAGGTGGAGTTCAGCACTTCTATCCATCAATCGAGGGGTCTTATTGGAGGTGTTCAGTCAGGCATTGGGGGGCTTTCCGAGGAGGCATCATCGGGAGGTAATCGTTATTTTGTTTCCTATGTTGGGGATTGTACTAGGCATATTTGGGTTGCAACCACGTCCCGTTGGTATAAAGCCCTAGTAGTCTGCAATAGTTGGAGGAGGTGTATGGGCAGAAAGGTTACCAGTCGTACTTGTTCTAGTAGGGGTCCTTTCTTGCATTGGTGCCGAGCTCATGGCAGTTGGAGACACTTCAGAGGAGAGGAGACAGTGGGGCGACGTGATGAGATGGCAGATTTAGTGGGTCGTTCTTTTCTGGAGGAGGATCGGCGTTGGTTGTCGAGCAGTGGATCTGGTATTCAGGCTTTGACAGGTTTGGGTCATCTTATGAGGTTACCGACTGCTGTGTATAGAGTTGTTAGATCTGGTGGAGCTGTTTCAGATTTTGGTTGGCGTCGGATATTGGGCTACCCAGCACTTGGTCACATCGTGGATGTGAGTTTGGATCCGATTGCGCATTTGGGATTCAGGAGTTCATTCGGCTATCAGTTGGGAGCTTCTGAGTTTGGTCTGAACAGGTTTGTCACTTTGGACTCTCGGCAGGTAGAGAGTATTGATCAGGTCAGAGGGATATCGCAGCGGGTGGAGGTTGATGCTACTCCACATTGGGTGGGAATTTCCTCACATACTCCAGGTCATTCTGCATTGGTTGGGATTCCAGCTGAGGTGACACAGCGTGGGAGTCATTTATTTATGGGTGCAGATAATGAGGTGGTTGACTTGGATGCAGCTGGTGGATATGTTTTGGATACGACCATTGTTACATCTTAGGTGGAGGTGTTGGACAGTTTTCAGATTGGGGTCGTTGATGATGCTATCAGCCGCAGGTTGGATTGAGGGCCTTTGGAGGCCATTGGGTGAACTACGTGAAGGCTTGATTCCTCGGAGAGGATACGTAGGCAGTCAGTTTTTGATGCAGCCGATTTGGTGAGTAGACACTATTGGTTTGAGTGAGTGTTCGCACTCCCGTTTGGTTGGTGTTGACTCAGTTCGATTTGGTGAGTAGACACAGTTGTTTTGGGGTTGAGTGTTCGCACTCCCGTTTGGATCTCGACATGTTATGGATAGGGTCCGTTGTCATGAGTCCGTTGCCATGGCGTACTGGATGCAGCAGTTGAGATATTGGTTTGATCGGTGTCGGCTCAGTTTTGGGAAAACGTTCGCCGAGGTGGAGAATTGTAGATTCGGGATGGAGAATTGTAGATTCGGCGAGTGTATGGAGTTGATCGCTAGAAAAAGTCGAGGAGCACATTTGGGCGTCTGGCGGTCGACCAGCGGTGGAGCTGCGGTCGACCGCAATGTGCACGCAGATCTGATTATGGCTCTGGACATTGAGCGGTCGACCGGACATGGAGCGGCGGTCGACCGCATTTGGTCCAGAGAGTTGGGTGAGCCTCTGGACTTTTCGCGGTCGACCGCACATGGCTCTGCGGTCGACCGCGACACAGGTTCGGGTCTGGGTTCTGTTTCCAGACCCGTTTCGTTTCAGCTTGGTATAAATACCCAAGTGGGTGTTTTCTAGGGTTTGTGAGAAGGATTTTGAGCAGATTGAAGGGAGAGTTCTTGGGCTTCTATTGTTGGAGCATTTGGGAGAGATCAAGAGTGATTGTTGAGGGTTTTGGGTGAGAGATTTGTAACCCTAGTTGTATCCTCTTGATTTCTATTAGTGAAAACTCCCCCCTCCTTCCCCGTGGACGTAGGCATCTCGCCGAACCACGTAAATCTGGTGTTTGTGATTGTTTGTGCTATTATTGGTTGTTGGTTTATCTTTTCTCGGCGATTGGTTTGGTTTCTCTTGGCACAACAACGCTCTCCCCTCCGCCGCTGCCTGCTTTGCCGTCCCCCGCGAGTCCTTCGACTGCTTCTCCCTCGAGGACTCTTTCGTAAAGGGATGCATCCTTACGAGAGAAAGAGACTTAAACTCATAAATATTCAAAGTTTCATTAAAAAAAAAGCTTCTTGAGATCAACAACATAAATTTTCAAGGGAATAACTTGTTATTTTTATTATGATTAATGAGTAGTTTCTCCCAGTTATTACACTAATATTAATGTTCTCCGCAAGGAGGGCAGGGGTCGTCGCCACCCTGGCAATTCCCCGAGAGATAACAGTTCGAGTTGGTTAAGCATATTGAATTTCCCATTCGACCGTCGAGCCGACGACATGGACGTCTAGGGAGGCAACAAGGGATTATGATTTTGCTATCGTTTTTGAACTGATCCATCGGTGTTGAACTACTCAAGCTTGATGATGCTTCCTTGTCCTTCACCTCAGTGACAAGCTGACCTACATATATATAAGAGAGAAATTATGTACATGGATCGAAATTATTTAGAACTCTTTTATTATAAATTATACTTTTTATGTCTGGTGAGTGATGGTTCAAATTTAAAGCTTATGAAACGGTATATAGCATAAACCACAACTTAAGTATACCTGTTGCTGGTAATGCCCCAAAAAAAAACAACTAAATCTTAGTAACAATCTTGTGAATAATCGTAAATAATGTAATTCACAGTTTTTTTTTGAGAAACTTGTGAATATATAATCATAAATAATGTACGTAATTCACAATTTTGTTTTGAGAATTAAGCTTCTAAATAATCATAAATAATGTAATCATTCGCAATTTTGTTTTGAGAAACTTCTCGTGTCCTTTCAAAATGTTTATCATGAAGGTAACATGCAATATATACAATATGCAGAATTTACGAAAACTAAACTATGCCACGAGAACATTTTGGGACTTACATTGGTTGAGAGCACAAAGACTTGCAAGAACAAAGAAGATAAAAGCCAAGGTTACAAATTTCATTTTGGATACGAGTATGAGGTTTTCAGAGTAGATCGAGAGGTATTTTATAATAATTCTGAATTTCACTAATAAATAAGTGAATAACTATAGATTCAATTTTTAAAATATTTATTAATTCCAGTGTATCTTAAGCATATCGTTGATGATTTACACTTTCAGATGGGATTCATTCAACCATATATTTCTTCAAGAGTACGCAAGCATATCTCTGATAATTTACCCTATCATGTATGGATTTATTTTTATATGAATTCTTGCCTTTCAATGAGTTTGTAAATAATTATTATAGATGGTTAAAATATATTCTATCGAGACCAATGTTGTTTGGATTCAAGGAGTGAGTGACTATGGGCTAAACGTTTCAAATGACCCTAAGGGCTCGTTTGGTACGCGGGAATGAGTGGGAATGGAATTCAATTCCAACTCTTTTTTCCCGCGTACCAAACACGATGTACTTTTAGATGTTAGAATTGAAATTCTCACTTCTTATCAATTCCCACTTTATGTGGGAATTGTCATTCCCAACCATTTAACAAGGAATTGATATTCCCACTTAAGTGGGAATAAAAATAATCAAATGATTTCCATTTATACCCTTCTTAAAAGATACAATTAGATATAAATTCCTATATGAAAATTATTTTTATAAAAAATATATAATCTTAAGCTACTAGTACAAATATATAAATAAATATAAGCGTGAATATAACATGCCCAAGTTCCAATTTACAAACATGGTCCCTAAGTAAATTTATATCACTGCCCTTACCATAGTCCCAATATCTTGTGATATTATTTTTTAATAAATTTCTGATATCGTTCCTAAGAAGTATATTTTAACGCCGACATGTAGCATTAGAAGTTAGAAAAGTGAAATTATAATTAATTATAATTATTTATAATTAAAAATAATTTCTATAAAAATTATTTTTCAATTTGTAAGCCAAAAGTCCAAAATTGTTGCCGATATGTTATGACAAAATATAACTATTACATAAAAATTTATTTCTCTAAGGAAAAAAATCATTTTTATAAAACTTATTTTTCTAAAAAAATGAATTATTTAGTTATTTTTAAAATATTTTTAACATTTTTAAAATTTTGTGTTTTGGTAAGGGCATTATTAGAAAACTAAATTTTATTCTCACTTGTGAACAAATGATACCAAACGAGGGAATGAGAATAAGATTGTCATTCCTGTTCCACTCTCTAAACGCGTCCAAACATGAGAATGAGAATATGCATTCCATTCCCACATCTATTCCATTCCATTCTTACATTCTTTCCATTCTCACTTGACTCCATTCCCGCGTACCAAACGAGGCGTAAAGTCAAGTTCACAACAAGCTACAGCGAAGCTCGCTCAAACAAACACGTGAACATCTCCATACAGCCGACTTCGGCTCAGTTCAAACCAGTCGAAAATGAGCCACGCGAAGTCCACTGTTCAATGTCATATATTGAGGTTTATTTTGGTCACTTGACTATACATGAACTAACAATGTTAATTTTTAAGTTTTTTTTTACAAAAGTTATTGGAGGTTTTGTGCTGAGTTTTGAAGATATTAGGGATTTAGTTCAGGGGTTTGGTGAAATTTACTCATATTTTGATTTTGGATTTTTCAATATATATCCCTAAATTATAGTATTTTAAATTTGGTTCCAAACATAATACTTACAAATTTGCCCCCAAATTATTTTACCGACCCACACGTGCAGACATTGATCGTAACACTTGTACTATTTATACCGATTCAGTGTTTTGTTTGGACTATTTTTTTAATTATCCATACTTGAGAGAGAGAGAGAGAGAGAGAGAGAGAGAGAGAGAGAGAGAGAAGCCGAGAGAGAGAGAGAGAGAGAGAGAAGCCGATTTGTAAGTTTCATAAGTTTCATAAAAAAAAGGTAAATTACCAAGGGAAGAACTTATTATTTTTTTTATGATTCTTCCATTTATTACACTAGCTAGTGCTGCTCTCTGCAATAAGGGCACGGGTCATCCCCACCCTGACAATTCCTAAAGAGATAACGAATCGAGTTACTTAGGGGCTGTTTGGATGTCTTTAGTAAACTAGAGTATTTATGACACAAAATAAAAAATGGTTATCCACCTCACCACTTTCCATTCGAGTGTTTACATTGTTTGGTTAGGAATCTTTGCGAATCCTAAAATAACACTATTACATTGTTTGGATAGTATAATGTAAACTAGAATATTTATGACACAAAATGGAAAGTGGCTATCCACCTCACCACTTTCTACAAGGTTTTGACTTTTTTATTATTTTTTGGGACATATTTATGACATTGTGTCAGCTTTCCAACAAAATCACTCCTAAGGGGCTGTTTGGTTGTATGTTTTTACCATGTAAAAGGATGAAAAGTGTAAAAAAGTGGGTCCAATTTCAGTTTTCATAACTTTCAATTGTTTATTTTTAGTTGTGAAAATAGTGTAAAGTGATTTCATATGTTGATGTGGCTTGTAAAGTGATTTTATAAAAAAAACATGATTTTAGGAGAAAACTGACATTAAAGTCAGAAAAAAATAATAAAAAAATAATTCCAACCAATATGATCATTTGAGTAGAGATAACTTTTTAAACTTTCCAAATAAACAATTAAAGTTACATTTGCAAACCAAACAAGCAATTTATGATTCCAATGGAATAAAAAACAAACAAAGAAAAGTATACAAGTGAAATTGATGAGGTGGACAACAACTTTTCAAGTTGTGTCATAAATACACAATTTTACCAACAACAACCAAACAGCCCCTAATTTTGGTGATTTTGCTTTCGGTGACACCTCATCAGAAGGTGTAAGCTTTTCATGTAAAAGAGAATTTAAACAAACAATGTAAAGTGATGAAATCTGACATTGGGACCCACTTTTTTGCACTTTCCATCCTTTCACATGGTAAAAACATACAACCAACCGGATCCGGATCCTCTCCTAATGAAAAGCTCCTAATATCTCCTAATAAGGAGATCCTACCCTTTCATTTTCATCATGGCCTTTTATTTTCCCACCCATCCTTGTGGGCCCTCCTCCCAACTCTTCACAATTCTTCATTAGGAAATATTAGGATGAGGAGAGGATCCCAATTCCAACCAAACAGCCACTTAAGCATATTAAATTTCCAATTTGACCGTGGAGCCGACGATATCAAAGTGCGGTTATTTCTTGAATTTTTTTTTTTATGAGAAATCAGAGATGACCCACACTTGCATCGATCTGTTGCAGTACGAAAATAGTTTGGAATTTGCAGTTTGGTTTTCACTACCCCTCTTCATATATTACCTCTAAACTAAAACCTACTAATCATGAGTAATCACCAACAAAACATTTTTAAAAAAACCTGTCCAATAAACTCCCCACAAAATTTTATCCCATCACACGCAGACCAAAAACCAAATAAAAAAGACATCATTAATTTTGTTCCTATATATAACGGCCCAGTAGTACCTGAGTACATACAACATGAATCCGAAGTTGAATATCGAACCCTCTAGCTAGTTAATGTATATATGGTGATCCAAATTTATCTACTGATCAGATCGAGCTTCCTTTAGTTCCAACTTCCAAGCATCTCATCTCATAAACACGAAAATTCAAAGTCTTAGGAAAATATTAAAAAGCTATGGAAGAATTCATTATTTTCATTATGATATAAATATATATATATATCCTCCCATTGGTTACATCATGATAGCAACAACTTGATTGATAATGAACAATTTAATTACCCTGGGCATGGAGGGCAAGTGGGGCCCCCGCTGCAATCATGGGACATGTAGCATTTAGCATGTAGGGTTATACATATTGAATTCCCGAATCGGCCGTCCCCCATGCCGCAAGAATCGTTAGGCAGACAACAAGGAATCGTGAGTTTGCTCCCATTTTTGAAGTCCATCAACGAGGAATTCAACTCAATATCACGACCTGTCAAGCACGAAAACTGTTAAAAAAAACTTTATGAAATAATTTGATCGCGGGATCGATGGACATTTTGCTTTTATTTGAGGGAGGAAGTCTAATGAATTCGAGGACTTGCTGTCCAAACATCGAGTTCTAGAGGCTTTCTGTGCTAAATATGAGATTTGGGCTGGGGCCCAATATCTCAACACCCAACTACTTAATGTCAAAGAGTTATTACGTTACAAATGTCAAAGAATTGCGAACAGCATGGTTTTCTCCAAATTAATAACTTTAAAAAGTCAATTTTTTAAGTTTCCTTATTTTTCAAAGAATTGCGAACAGCATGATTTACTTTTCTCCAAATAACTTTAAAATTTGCATGCTGTATTTGCGAGACCGAGTAAATTCGGCCGCAAGAATAAATCGGGCTCACCTTGATTAAGGGCACAGAGGCTTGCAAGAAGAACTATGAATAGAAGAGCCAAGCATGTCTTCTTCATTTTGGTTACTGGGTATTGCATCAAAGCAAATGACCTAACCTTTTTGTAGCCGTCGACACTAATGCCTATTGGATATTAGCAATAATCTACTGAATAATCATTTGATCATTTGAGATCTTTCTAGGATCATGTTTTCTGCTTGCACTTAATCTATATTTTAGATTCAGTTGATTTAGACAATATAAGGTCAATAGTCACTATTACAAAAGTAATATATGTCTGCATGCACTTATTTTATGACATAGGTAAAAATGTCATTTTATTTACAAAAGATTAAACAATAATAGCACAAATAAAAAGTATAGCAAATCACGACACATATTTGCGTCATTAGACATACAATTAAATATAATTGAAAAAGACTAAATAGAAATAATTTTAATTCATAATGTCAAATTTTTATTACTAAGATGATATTATAATATCGAAAAGGGTGATATTCCTTACAATATAAAGAATCAACCCCTATTTATACTATTATTAATAACTATAATTATGTACAATATTTTATTAAATAAATAATTTTACTATTTCATTACAATTAGTATTTATTTTATATGAATTATAATATATTTATTAACTTTATTATCATTATAAATTATTAATATATTCTAGCGATCGAGTGACCAAATATTTTGGGAAAAAGAAGAGAAAAGTATATGTCTCATAAATTTCATGGATCTAAATATTTTTATATAAATTAATTTTTCAAAATAAAAATATTTTTAATTTATAATGTATAAATTTTTATTACTAAGATGATATTAATTATCGAACAATATAATATTCTTTGCAACATAAAGAAGTAACCCTATTTATACTATTATTAATAATTATAATTATGTGTACTAATATATTAAATGAACGACTTTTACTATTTTATATAATTAATAATCATTTATAATAAATTATTATATATTTATGAATTCTGTTATCATTATAAATTATTAATATTAATATATTCTAGTGAATGACCAAATAATTTGAGAAAATGAAGAGGTGTATAGTTAATAAGAGGTTATGAAGAATCATTAGTTTTATAAATAATGGTATAATTGTGAGAGATACAAAATTAAGAGGGTAAAAAGGGAAATCAAAAGTTTTAACATGTGTATTCTCTTTTTTAAGTAGTAAGTATAGGTTCTGAATTTCACTAATAAATAAGCGAATAACTATAGATTCAATTTTTAAAACATTTCTTCCAGTGTATCTTAAGCATATCGCTGATGATTTACACTTTCAGATGGGATTCATTCAACCATATATTTCTTCAAGCGTACGCAAGCATATCTCTGATAATTTACTCTATCATATATGGATTTATTTTTATATGATTCGTGCCTTTCAATGAGTTTGTAAATAATTATTATAGACGGTTAAAATATATTCTATCGAGACCAATGTTGCTTGGATTCAAGGAGTGAATGACTATGGGCTAAACATTTTAAATGACCCTAAAGTCAAGTTCACAATTGTTTTCGTCAAAAGTTGGTTTTGCCGTGGAATTCATTATATCTTCGGTCGATTACAATAAATTCAAAAAAATAGTCTTTTTATAAGACCTCTTTTACACAACAAAATAAAAATTATAACTTTTTAGAAGCAAACGCAGGATCGTTGTTTGGATCGCTGCTTGCGTGGGATCTTTGCCTGTGCCGGGAACGCTTTGGTTCGTGGACCACCGAATCACAAATTCTGATTGAATCGTGAGGGGCTTTGATTCTTCCTTCGTTTATCGAAGTGAGAATTTGAAACGATATCTTATCAAAGTAAGATAGTCGTTCTTCTTGAAATCAAGTCAAAGCTCGAATGTCAAGGACTCACACCAAAATCAAGTCTGCTCTCTCTCTGCTCTGGATTGCTCGAAAATGTGCTCCCTGTTCAGTTTTGGATCCCCCCTGTTCAAAATGATCTCAGGGGGTATTTATAGCCCCGAGACAGTGTTTGCTGTCTCGGCGGCCGAGACAGCAAAGACTGTCTCGGGTTCCGAGACAGCAAACACTGTCTCGGGTTCCGAGACAGCAAAGACTGTCTCGGAAATCCTCAACTACCTGACAGTTTCTTGTAACTGCCTTCCCACGTTTTAAAACTCCGTTATTTTGGCAGTTATCAACGTGATTCTCGCCCATGATGTTTTCCACGTTCCTGAACAGTTGGTGGCCACGTGTCAGCGGTTTTCAAAGCAGTTTTGACCTTCTGAGAGCTGTCTCGCGTGCGAGACAGTAAATGCTGTCTCGCACGGCAAGACAGTAAATGTTGTCTCGTACGGCGAGACAGTAAATGCTGTCTCGCACGGCGAGACAGTAAAGACTGTCTCGCGTGGGCGAGACAGAAAAGACTGTCTCGCACGGCGAGACAGTAAAGACTGTCTCGCGTGCGAGACAGTCCATACTTGTGTTCTTATTTTGACTTTTTGGATGACTTCCTTTTGAGCTGTGTTTGGATATCTTTCAGCATTTTTTGACACCTACAGATACCCCCTCCAAAGTGTTCAAGACTTATTCTTTTATAGAGGAGTCTGGAGCACTTTGGATAAGACAGGTCTTATTCGCAATCCCTTCAATACTTGATTGAGTAGATCGTACGGAAGGACCCGTAAATGGCTTCAAATCTTGACCTCTTCATCATTTGGTCCATTCAGTGCTTTGTAGAATAGACAAAGTTCTTCCGGTGCTACGCTTATCGCTTGACCATTGTCGAAGTCTTGACTCGAAGTTAGAATTTATACTTATGAATTCAGCTTTTGTCATCAAACTGATACTGTTGGGAAGTAGCCAGGTTATTCTTAAGAATATTCTAAGCGATATTCTCCAGAAACTTCCTGTTGAGGGTAGGGAAACAGTTTAGACTCATGTACCTATTGGAGTATTCTGGTCTCTTTTTTTGTTGGTAGAGATGAACCCGAAATCGGAGAGGAAGAATTTTATATTCTATCTCTTGGTCTCTTGTTTATTGGTAGAGATAAACCCGAAATCGGAGAGGAAGAATTTTATATTCTATCTCCTGGTCTCTTGTTTATTGGTAGAGATAAACCCGAAATCGGAGAGGAAGAATTTTATATTCTATCTCCTGATGCAAAGG
Organism: Asparagus kiusianus; assembly: GCA_022839385.1. Taxonomy (NCBI): domain Eukaryota; kingdom Viridiplantae; phylum Streptophyta; class Magnoliopsida; order Asparagales; family Asparagaceae; genus Asparagus; species Asparagus kiusianus. Next base: position 356,653 of record BQKN01001078.1, on the reverse strand, counting down.
AAACTCGAAGTGGGATCTCCACTTAGAGAATCTGGATTGGTTTGAATAATCCTAACTGTCATAAGGTTTTATTATCCAATTCAAAAGTTGACCTTTCATTCGCAAAATGAATCGAAAGAAGATTTGGTTATGATCCTAACTGTAGTAAGGTTTGACCAAGTGGGAGTTTCGAGGTGATCCTAACTGTAAGAAGGTTTGATCGCTCAAGTTGTGGACCTCTCGTTCATGGAAGGAATCGAGAGGGGATTTTGGCTTTGGTCCTAACTATAGTAAGGTTTGACCAAATGGGGGTTGAGATGATCCTAACTGTTTAAAGGTTTGATCATTCAATTTGTGGACCTCTCGTTCATGGAAGGGATCGAGAGGGGGTTTTGGCTTTGGTCCTAACTGTTTAAAGGTTTAACCAAATGGAGGTTTGAGACGATCTTAACGGTTTAAAGGTTTGATCGTTCAATTTGTGGACCTCTCGTTCATGGAAGGAATCAAGAGGGGATTTTGGCTTTGGTCCTAACTGTTTAAAGGTTTGACCAGGTGAGAGTTTGATACGATCCTAACTGTTTAAAGGTTTGATCGCTTAATTTGTGGGCCTCTCGTTCATGGAAGGAATCGAGAGGGGATTTTGGTTTTTGTCCTAACTGTTTAAAGGTTTGACCAAGCAAAAGGAATTTGAGACGATCCTAACTGTTTAAAGGTTTGATCGCTCAAGTTGTGGACCTCTCGTTCATGGAAGGAATCGAGAGGGGATTTTGGCTTTGGTCCTAATTGTAGTAATGTTTGACCAAATGGGGGTTGAGATGATCCTAACTGTTTAAAGGTTTGATCATTCAATTTGTGGACCTTTCGTTCATGGAAGGAATCGAGAGGGGATTTTGGCTTTGGTCCTAACTGTTTAAAGGTTTGACCAGGTAAGAGTTTGATACGATCCTAACTGTTTAAAGGTTTGATCGCTCAATTTGTGGGCCTCTCGTTCATGGAAGGAATCGAGAGGGGATTTTGGTTTTGGTCCTAACTGTTTAAAGGTTTGACCAAGCAAAAGGAATTTGAGACGATCCTAACTATTTAAAGGTTTGATCGTTCAATTTGTGGACCTCTCGTTCATGGAAAGAATCAAGAGGAGATTTTGGTTTTGGTCCTAACTGTTTAAAGGTTTGACCAAGATGGGAATTTGAGACGATCCTAACTGTTTAAAGGTTTGATCGTTTAATTTGTGGACCTCTCGTTCATGGAAAGAATCGAGAGGGGATTTTGGTTTTGGTCCTAACTGTTTAAAGGTTTGACCAAAAGAGCAGTGGGAGTGGGAGTACAAATCATAACGGGAGTGTGGACTCGATCAAATCACAGTGGGAGTGCTGACTCGTACCAATCACTCGGTGGATTTTTCGGTGTTAAGTGATAAAGACTTAACACGAAGGGGTTTGACAATTCGTCAAGGATTGACCGATCAAAATTCTAAGTATTATATCCGGACTCTAACCATGAAAGTGTCGAGTGCATGAATATAGCGGAAGTTTGAATGTATTAAATAAGAAAGAATTTTGGTGGCCCCAACTTCAATTAATCTGATCGGTGGGGGTGATTCTGTGGTGGGAGACTGTGGGTCGTCAAACACCAATGAGAGTTTTGTGAGGGAAAATCGATCTAATGAAGTGATCGAATCTCATCTCAGCAAAAGAATGTTCGGAAATCATAATAGAAGTTTAGTGTTTATCATTTTGTTCATAATAATCGGGTTATCCCTAAGAATATTATGTTTAACATTTTTCCGGGAACTTCCCGTCATATGAATTATCGACCCCCAGCTTTCTTTGCAAAACTAGGTATAACGAGGAATACGTTATCCTCAGTCGCATGTTTAGGTTATCCTTAAGAATACAAGATTCTCTAGGAACTTCACATTACATAAATTATCCACCCCCAGTTTCATTTGTGAGACTGAGTTTAACATTGTATTTAGTTGGATGACCGAGAAGCAGTTTATACTCGTATACTTTTTGGAGTGTCATGGAGAAGCAGTTTATACTCGTGCATCCAATGGAGTATATGTCGTCTTTATTTGGCTTGTTTTGCCGTTATGACGCCAGAGTCAATTAAGGCTTGGATCTTATTCTTGAGTCCAAAGCAAATCTCGGTGGGATGAAGAACCCTTCTGTGGTATGCACAGTAGTTTGGATCAGTAATCATCTTAGCACCTTCTTGATCTTTAATAGGTGGCAGTTCGATTTTGTCATTGGCGAGGAGGTATTTCAAGATGGTTGGAGCTTCATCATCTTCGAAAGAATACTCCTTTTGGAATCTCAGATCGGGAGTCGCATTTCCAGCGATTGCAGATGTCGTCGGTTGGCTTCTCTCGGCTTTCTTTCTTTTAAGAAAGTGTTCAGCTTGTTCACCGCGTATTTTCAAATCTTTCCAAGTTTTGGATGGTACGACCCCCAGGGCTTCCAGGACATCGATGGAAAGATTGTTGTGGCATGTCTGCAGGATGAACTCCTCTGTAACAGGATCTCTGCAATTCATTGCCTTGTTACGGAAGCGTTTGATAAAATTATCAACCGACTCTCCGTCTTTTTATTTCTCATCCAGAAGGGCTCCGATTGACACCTCAGTGTCATCATCGAAGAAATTACTGAGGAACAAACTTTCTATGTCGTTCCAGCAATTGATGCTCCCTGGTTTGAGACATTGATACCAATCGAAGGCGGGACCACGAAGGGTGCTAACGAATGACCGAACCATTAAAGCCTCGTTTCCAGATATCATGCCCAAATGAGACTTGAAATAAATCAAGTGCTGAATAGGCGAGCTCTTTCCCTCAAATGGTGTGAAGTTAATCAGATTGAATTTTGTCGGGTATGGTATTAAATCCCATTCTCTTGGATATGGGCATGGAATACCCGTCTTCTTCACCTCTTGAGTCGTCATCAAAGCATTGACTTTGTTTTCAAGCTCCTTCATTCTCTCATTATCATCTACATCTTCATTCGAAGGACATTGAGGAGAATGAGTTTGATCACCCCCTATAAGAGGCGCCATTGAACCACCCCCAATGTCATTACTGGGAGAATCCGTTAAACCACCCCCAGCGTTATTGCTATTGGGAGGTGTATCAGCCAAGATGACTTCATCCACTTCTGGATCGCTATCGTCTATGACATTCTGAGCGCGACGGCTGGATACAGTTCGTTGACTAGACTCAGGAGGTTGAGGCTGTTGAGCTAAAAGTTCTCTCATTTGTTGGATAGCCAACTCCATCTCTGTCTTCATTTCAGCCCTAATTTCTTCACGTTGTTTGGCTAGAGCTTCTTGAAGTATTTGAGCGAACTGATCAGCAGTGATTGTGAACACTTCTCTGATTTGTCCTGTGCTAGATATTGTATCATCCGAAGCGATTGTAGAACAAGTGTCTGAGAGCTCATCCTCTGATGACATTCCTTCATGCATTCTCTTGACTTTTCTTCACGGGGAAAAGTCAGGATTCAATTCATTTAAATGTCGCTTAGATTTTCCTTTATCAGCCATGTTGATGGTGACTTCAGGGAATTCGTCATCTTGGACACCTGATCTTCTCTTGTGGAAATGTCTCGGTTTGGATTTCGACATTTTGGTGAAAAGTTTCGGGAATACTGAGGTCCTTTGCGGGATGACTCCTCGTTTGAAACGGCCACATTCTGATAGTGCTGCTCTAACGAGTCATGCACAGGAACAATGAGAACTTATTTCTCGAATAATTCTCTTTCGAGTTTTGTTCATACCCCCAGCTTGATAGTACGATTCATCGGTATGATTGCCGGAAAATCCTATCATCTGTTGGTATGAACCCCCAGGTATAACGATGTCTTTTGATAAACATGTCTTCTTCTGAGGATGTAAAACCTTGTTGGCGTTCTCAGGACAACTTATTATTGTCTTTGAGTGATCCGAGGTTATGTCGGGAATCACACGTTTAGAACCACCCCCTTGTGGGTATGGAAACTTAACGGGCTCCGAATGCTGATTTTGCACAACTCCAGACTTTGGGATCCAAACTTTACAGAGTTTCGGTGGTTCTTTGGTCACCGTATCTTTCTTCCCTTTACTCCTTTGTTGTAAGAGAGCACGGGCATGAGCAGCCTTTGCACGACGCTTTTGTATACATTCTTTGAGGGTCGAACGACTCCTTTTGACAAGAGTCCATTCATCCGTCGTAAATTGTACAGAAACATGAGTGGTTTGACGTTGAGGCGACTGAACCACTTGATGTTTCCTCGATTTTAAGTCCGCATAGTAACGAACTCCATCGGTTTGTTCCAAGGCCTTAGCCATTTGACGAGCACGGCGTTGACATTGTCTCTGACGAGTCTGCTTCGTCAGTGTTGGCGAACTTGGATCAAATGATTCCTTTTTTAGAGAGGAACCATTATGAGCAGAGTTTCTGGCTTTGAGAGTCGTCGAGATAATGTTGCGAGGGGAGGCCTCGGCAACAATTGGGTGAGAGTCTTCACTTTGGACCTTCCTTGGCAAATAAACCTTCTTCCATTGTGAGATCTTCTTGTACTTGTTAGACAATGAAGACCTTGAAGAGGGTGATGAGAGGTACTCCTCAAACTTGATTTGGTCGAACTCGTATTCAACCGTGGATTCAACTAGGATCTTGATCGGTTGCGACACGACGGTCTCGGCAGCGAGACCGTTGGCTCCCACTGTGGTCGCCAGTTTGTTTTCGTCAAAAGTTGGTTTTGCCGTGGAATTCATTATATCTTCGATCGATTACAATAAATTTAAAGAAATAGTCTTTTTATAAGACCTCTTTTACACAACAAAATAAAAATTACAACTTTTTAGAAACAAACGCAGGATCGTTGTTTGGATCGCTCCTTGCGTGGGATCTTTGCCTGTGCCGGGAACGCTTTGGTTCGTGGACCACCAAATCACAGATTCTGATTGAATCGTGAGGGGATTTGATTCTTCCTTCGTTTATCGAAGTGAGAATTTGAAACGATATCTTATCAAAGTAAGATAGTCGTTCTTCTTGAAATCAAGTCAAAGCTCGAATGTCAAGGACTCACACCAAAATCAAGTCTGCTCTCTCTCTACTCTGGATTGCTCGAAAATGTGCTCCCTGTTCAGTTTTGGATCCTCCCTGTTCAAAATGATCTCAGGAGGTATTTATAGCCCCGTGACAAAAACTTCTTCCGAGACAGTGTTTGCTGTCTCGGCGGTCGAGACAGCAAAGACTGTCTCGGGTTCTGAGACAGCAAACACTATCTCGGGTTCCGAGACAGCAAAGACTGTCTCGAAAATCCTTAACTACCTGACAGTTTCTTGTAACTACCTTCCCACGTTTTAAAACTCCGTTATTTTGGCAGTTATCAACGTGATTCTCGCCCACGATGTTTCCCACGTTCCTGAACAGTTGGTGGCCACGTGTCGGCGGTTTTCAAAGCAGTTTTGACCTTCTGAGAGCTGTCTCGCGTGCGAGACAGTAAATGCTGTCTCGCACGGCAAGACAGTAAATGTCGTCTCGCACGGCGAGACAGTAAATGCTGTCTCGCACGGCGAGACAGTAAATACTATCTCGCGTGGGCGAGACAGAAAAGACTGTCTCGCGTGCGAGACAGTCCATACTTGTGTTCTTATTTTAACTTTTTGGATGACTTCCTTTTGAGCTGTGTTTGGATATCTTTCAGCATTTTTTGACGCCTACAACAACAAGCTATAGCGAAGCTCACTCAAACAAGCACGTGAACATATCCATACAACCGACTTCGGCTCAATTCAAACTGTGAACACGTGGGGTGTGGGGGGCCTCACCCACGTTTTCACAACACACAAAACGCAAACGCGTGAGTGCGTTCTCATGGGGGCCACAATCGTGGGCGTTTATCAAAGAACGTGTTTTTAAACGCGTTTTTCAATGCGTGCGCAAGCCAGCTATAAATAGGAACATGAATAGCTTGCCTAGGTTTTGGTGCAAGGGTGCAAAAGCAGAGGTTTTTTTGGAGCAGCTGTTGTGTGTGCAAAAGGAGGGGAAAACATAGAGGCTTGGGCGGCGTGCAAGTACAGGGGAAAATTGCAGAAAGTGCCAGGCTTCGTGCAGAGGAGAAAAACCCTATTTGGCGGCTGTCCTTTTGAAAGAGAGATTGTTTGAGGGTTTAATTTTATGTGATTGTAACCTTTATTTGTATTCTCTCCCTCTAATAGTAGATCTCCCCCTTCCTTGCCCCGTGGACGTAGGCAACTTGCCGAACCACGTTAAAATTGATTGTTCATGTTGTGATTTGTAATAGAGAGTTTAGGTTCCCTCGACAAGTCAGTCTTAGAACTGATGAGAGGAAGAGCTGATATCCCACTTTGTTGAGATATTTTGCTCTTGGTTCTTGTTTCCTTTGTGAAATAGGGATTTAGTTAAGATCTACTTTCTTGTCGAGCACCAGAGGTGCTGCCGAAATTTTCGCTGTGCACAACAAGTGGTATCAGAGCTTGGGCCATGCTTGGGCAATTTGGAGGAGTAAATCGCTTTGGAAGCTCGTCTAGGGTTTCAATTGGGGTTAAAGATGAGATCTTTTTGGTAAAGGCTCTATCTTTCTCAAGTTTGGATCTATTCTTTAGTTTGTTCCGTATTGATTGTTGGTGTGTTGAGGAATATGGCCGGGAAAGAAGGTGTTGAGGGCGGTGCTTCTGGTGTGAAGATCATTCAAAGTTTGAATATCCACTCTACGAAAATAGATGTGGAGAAATTTAACGGCACGAACAACTTTAGACTTTGGCAATGCGAAGTTTTGGATACGCTGAACACGTAAAATTTGGAAGATACTTTGGAGTTAGATGACAAGCCAGATGATATTGAAGAGAAGGTTTGGAAGAAGATGAATCGGACGGCGTGTAGTGTTATTAGGTCTTGTTTAACACAAGATTTGAAGTATGATGTGATGAATGAGACTTCTGCAAAGAAGATTTGGGAGACCCTTGAGAGTAAGTATTTGATCAAGAGTGTGGAAAATCGCTTGCATTTGAAGATAAGGTTTTATCGCTTCCAATTGAAGAAGGGAATCTCCATTAGTGATCACATGAATCACTACACGAAGCTTCTTACGGATTTGACGAATGTAGATGTTGTAATTAAAGATAAGGACAAGGCATTACTGATGTTGAGTTCCTTGCCTGATGAGGAAAACGAGACCCTTGTTCTTACCTTAATTAATGTGAAGGCGTCTCTTTCGTATAGTGAGGTCACTTCTGCACTTGTGAACTATCAGCTTCGAAAGAAGGATAAGGAGGCTTTAGTTGAACCGATAGCAGAGGCATTAGTCACATGAGGGAAGAATCCAAACTGAAACAATTGAAAGCCACAGTCTAGAGTAGGACATCCTACAGTTGAAAAAGATCGGTGTGCTTGGTGCAAGGAGACTGGTCATTGGAAGAAAGATTGTCCAAAGCTCGACGAATAGATGAAGAATAAGCAGAAGGGAAAAGGGAAGCAACCATCATCAGAAGCAAACATCATTCAAAATAGAAGTCTGAATTCAAAATAAGAAAATATTAATTTCAATGATACGAGCTAGGGACTGAATTCAAAATAAGAAAATATTAAAAGGCAAAATGGCAAGGGGAGAACTTATTAACTTTATTAATGATGTATTCACCCCGTTTACATAACTTTCATCAAAACAAATTAGTCCCTAATGCTGTGCTCGTTAGTTACAGGGAGGGCATGGGGGGCCACCCTTGCAATCGCTAGACTCGTAGCATAAATTGTTGGTTAAACATTTTGAATACCCATATTTGCCGCCGACCGTGGTACAAGCTAATCGAGGGAGGCAGCAAGGGATTATCAATTTGCTACCATTTTTGAAGTCCCTTAATGTGGGACTCAAGCTTGATGATTTCTTCAGCCCAACGTCACGACCTATTATATATCAAACACATTCATAAGCACGGTCATCAATACTATATTACTAAAATAGAAGTCTGGTTGCATATTTTTGTCACTTGGCAAATTCTAAAAGCTTTACTATTTTAATAATCGATAATTCCCTTTTTACCCCATCATCTGATTTTAACATAGTACCATCCACATCTTGGAAATCTCTATTCTTTTGTCTTTCAATTCCATATAAAATCGCTGATTTTGTTTCCTCTTTCTAAAAAAAAAAATCTTGCTTTTTATCTTCAATTCCCCCCCAAAATTCTAATATACATACGCAAGAATATTGATTTAAATCTCGTGCATCGCATGGATGACAGCTAGGGATAATTATCTAAACATCAGATTAATTATTTAGAAGGAGCCGTTGACTTTGATCGCTAGTCCATTAATGAGTGTAGCAACCGGACTTTAAAATTGCGAACAACATGGTTTTCTGGCTAGTCCATACATATAAAAGTCAAAATTTTTAAGTTTCCTTTTTCAAAGAATTGCGAACAGCATGGTTTTCTCCAAATAACTTTAAAATTTGCATGCTATATTTGCGAGACTGAGTAAATTCGACCGCGAGGATAAATCGGGCTCACCTTGATTAAGGGCACAGAGGCTTGCAAGAACTATGAATAGAAGAGCCAAGCATGTCTTCTTCATTTTGGTTACTGGGTATTGCAT
>BQKN01001078.1:303533-323081 GCA_022839385.1 Asparagus kiusianus | reverse complement strand
AAAAATTACGCTTAACCCCAACATATTTGGGATGTCCACGAAACCCCAAAATGTTTGAAAATCTTCACTTAATTCCCACAAATAGTGTCGGATGAACTGATAAGAAGACCAATTTTCAAATTGAAAATCTAATTATTAAAGTAATAACTCCAATTAAATTTTAATTGAATTTAATTCTAAATTAATACAAATTAGATGCGCAACACCATTAATTGCTAAGAGGATCGGAAGAAATTTGTCACGCCCAACTTTTAAAAGTGAAAAAAAAAAGTCCAAGAATAGGAAAAGAAGAAATTATGTGGGCAAGCCTAGAACAAGTAACTTACTATCTACAAGCATTTGACACTTCATCTTGTTCAACTTCAGCAAGTCATAGAAATTATGACATAGCCTAAAATAAGTAAAAGATGTGGCCGTTGTTAATTTCATGTGCCTGACCATACTAAATAAACAAAAAGAAAGAAGTAGCACAATTAGAGACTAATTTGTTTTGACTTCAAGTTTGGTGACTCAAGTGAATGCAACTTAGATTGATTGAAGGAACCTTCATACTTGAAAGCATTATGACATACTCTAATTATTCAAAAGTAGCTTATTTACATTGAAAAAATTTTCCCTAAAAACCTTTGGGAACCTATTTCCTCTTCAATCTAACTGAATGCAACATAAGAAATTCAACTACGTGTAGTTTTATTCTCACATATTCCTGTTATATTAAATTTGACTTTAGAAATCAATTTCCTTCTAATATCTCTATTCTAATAGATAAGCGCATTAGAAGTATGTAACAACTTTTCATTAACCTTTTTAATGGCTAAGAAAGCAACGTCCACACTTAACTCAAAAATATTCATAATTAAATTTGAAATGAAACTATGGTTGAGAGATATTTAACCCTATTACCAACTCAAGAAGATGTGACCTGATCTTTTCTGTGCAATGCACAATGCATGAATAAATTCTGTAAATAACTGTAAACCATTGCTTCATTTGAAACACGTCATACAATTATGGCATATCATGCCACCCCAATTTCACTGTCATGCCATTCTTTATAGCAATCTAAGCTGTCGGTTTCCAACATTGAAAAGTTTGAACTTTATGTAGGACAGATGAATAAGAGCACAAAATTACAAGAGTAGGTCTAGTGGAAGACAAAGTAAAGAAAAAGAAAAAAAGAAAAAGAAAAGAGAAACTAAAAAGAATGAAGTAGTAGTGCAACCCATTAAATTCATATACAATAAACGGTTAATCATCCATAAATAAATTCAAACCATTAGAATGGTTTCATAACTTCCAAAGCCGAACCTATAATTAGTCACAAGTTAATTGAATCAGAAACAATTCAATAAATTTATACAACAACTCTCATATATCGAATCCTTTCTACTTGATGCGCGCATGCAGTGAATATCCAAAAATCCTTTAGAAGGTTTTATTAAACATATCATTTAGAATTGGGGGTTGAAAGGTTGAACTCTATGTCTCTAAAGTTCTAGTTTTATAAGCCCTTAAATCTTTCATGACAAAAATGCTCTAAGTTAAACGAAATATTCGTCACATATTAACCGACATGAGTGACTAATAACTTGAATTAACCGACACGAGGGGAGGGGCGAAACATAAATTTCAATGATACGAGCTAGGGACTCATGCGCGAATCGAAAATAAGAAAATATTAAGAGGCAAAATGGCAAGGGGGAGAACTTATTAATTTTATTAATGATGTATATATTCACCACATTTATTCAGTACATAACTCCCATCAAAACAAGTTTAAGTCTCTAAATAATGCTAGCTGCCCGTTAATTACAAGGAGGGCATGGGGCGCCATCCGAGCAATCACTAGACGTGTAGCATTGATTGTTGGTTAAACATATTGAATTCCCAACTCTGCCGCCGACCATGGTACAACGATTGTTGGGGATGCAACAAGGGATTACGAGTTTGCTACCATTTTTGAAGTCCGTTAATGTGGGACCCAAGCTTGACGACTTCTTCACCCCAACGTCACGACCTACATCAAACTCATTCACAGGTACAATCATCAATACTATATATTAATAAAATAGAAGTACGGTTGCGTATTTTCGCCACTTGTTTGGCAAATTCTAAAAGCTTTACTATTTAATAAACAATAATTCTTTTTAATTTCCCCTCATCTTCTGATTTTAATCTCAGAAATCTCTATTCTTTTGTGTTCCAATTCCATATAAAATCATTGATTTTGCTTCCTCTTTCCAAAAAAAAAAAAAAAATCTTATTTTTCTCTTCAATTTCCCCCCAAAATTCTAATATATATACGTACATATGCAAGAATATCGAATTAAATCTCGCACGTGTATCGCATGGATAACAGCTAGGGATAATTATTTAATCATGGATTAATTATTTAGAAGGTTTGTTTTCTAATTTTCGGTTTTCGAAGAATACAATTTCCTCTGAGAAAATACATGAAAAATACGTGTAAAATTAAATTGATCTTGAGTTCATGCTCTCGTAATTAACATATTAGACTGATCGCAAGAACATATACACCAAACTCACATTGATTGGGAGAACAAAGACTCGCAAGAACCAGGAAGAGGAGAGCTAAGCATGCTGTTTTCATTTTGACTATTGGATATCATGAGGCAAGGCCTCCATAACAAATTAAATACAGAATTTTATAGCTAGCTAGTACTAATGACTAAATATGCCAGTGAATCTCTGTAATAATTGTAGATCATTTGACCACCTCCTCCTTTGAATTTTTGGTGATAGTTTCATGCGCGAAGATTCAAATCTTAGAGCTTATATAATATAAAATCACAAATTTGCCGTAATATATACACTTCTTAAAGCGCATATCTTTGATGATCCACTCAATTATCCTTAATTTAAATTCAATTAATATTAACATTAATGATTAATTAATACATGATGAGCCACAAAAAGGATTTGTCGTCGGGGGCTAGTAGTTAAGCAATTTGACATGGGTAAAGTTAGAATTTGCTCATCCTAATGAACAAGTTTATAAAATTTATCAGATGCAACTAATTAATTTGTGGAGAACTTCAGATGTTGGTCCAGACTATGCAGATTTGGTGTCATAAGTCGATTCATGCACAAGCATAAGTCGACTTATGGTAAATCGATGGTAAGTCGACTTACGTTTTGCTCTGGAATTGTTGATTTTGGCCTCTGGCAAGTCGACTTGTCAGGTCTGACAAGTCGACTTACGATCTGTTCTCCAGTTGTTGTTTTGCGTTCTGCCAAGTCGACTTATGCAGACTGTTAAGTCGACTTATATCGGGTTTGCACAGGTTTTGGTTTCCTGTTCTGGAGCTATTGGTTAGGGTTTTGTTGGAGAGAATTAGAGATTTATTGGTAAGATTATTTGGAGTGTTTGAGTGATTTGTAATCTCAGTTTGTACTTTTATTCTCTATTAATAGTGAAAACTTCATCCTCTGCTTGCCCGGTGGACGTAAGCAACTTGCTGAACCACGTTAAAATTGGTTATTTGTGTTTGTGCCGTTATTTTGCATCGTTTGTCCTTCTCTCTCTCTCTCTCTCGGCATTTGATTTGGTTCCTCGAAGCAAATCGGTTGTTTGGCTTCCGCCGCGCACAACATACTTGTCACCTTACAAACGGCGGTCTAGTCTGCAGACAAACTAGAAGGGCGTTTAGAAACTAAAGGGCTGATCGATCCAACGCAACAAGGGAGAAAAAAAAAATTTATAACATTGAGGAGGGAAGTTATAAAGTATTCCTCCCATTTTATTTATCACATAAACCCCTTTAATTTAAATGAAGTAGGTTCAATATCGACATGCGAATTCTCCCTGGTTTGGGGTTCACCGGGAATTAATGTCCAATATATTCTACCGTCTCCTCTCATGCATGCATTTATATCCGATGTGGCAACAAGGGACGACGACTACGACAAATATTTACACTGACCAGCGCATGTAAAGGTTTGCCAAGAACCATGACAACTAAGAACCAAGCGTACGTGCTGCCTTCATTTTGGTTAATCTAGACAAGTACAGGCCAGTTAATAATATTATTATTATGATCACATCAGAAATTAATATTTAGCAGCAAGTTGATTACGTATATATAATCAATCAGAATATGATCATCATATTGTTAACAAATTTAATTACTATATATGAAAGATGAACAGCTAATCTATTTAAATAAAACACGCGTGTCCTAAACAAATTAAATTCCAGTTTTGGAGGAAAACCAAGCTAAGGAGAAAAAACCACCGAGGTTCTCATACTTCTCAAAATGTTTTGCTGGACAATGCAAAATGTTAAAAATTACTTAATTTTACGCACCATTAATAACGATGAGATGACTAAAGTATTAACTTACCAAAGCAAAACAAGAGAGAGAGAGAGACGCACACTTGTTTGTTTGTCACGGGAATTTATATATAGACACGAGTGAGAAATTTAAGCGGGATTTTTTTTCTTACTTTTTGATAAGTTAATAAAATAGATAGCCTACACAATAGTAAAATTAATCTAGAAAAATAAAAAGATAGCAGGTTAGAAACAGGCAGTAAAAAAAGTGAAGCTACCCACTCTCAACTTCTTTAACGAATGCAGAAAATTTAGCTGTATCCCTTTCCTTTCTTTTTCTATAACTTAGCTACTTTTTTTATCCTTTTGACGTGTAATTTGTCTGAGAGCGCTTGGAACACTTTGGATTCGATTATTAATCCAACGGCTGAGAGCTTAAACTTCCGGATTTGAGTACAGCTTAACTTTTTAGAGTGGCAGGTGTTCTGCTTAAGTTATTTCGAAAGCAGTTCCTCAAATAAATTGGATCAGATAATAGAATCCACAGTCCTCATAAATTGTTCAAACAGATTGAGTCAACTCACGAGAATTGAATACCTGATGACATGTTTAATTATTGAGGCACTAATTTTGAAATAACACAAAAATTGGGGACCTAACAACAATTTCCGTGCTCTAAGGAAATCGTTTCAAAACTTGAAGGGTTCAGGTGCTAATATGAAAACAACCGTATAATTTGTTAAAATTCATGGTCTTAAGTGGGTGTAAATTTCACTAATTAAACGCCCAACAAGCTCGGTGTTCTTCCCATTTCGATGGCAATAACATTGAAATTGCTACATATAAACATCGAATAAGTTAGAATGATGGTCTTACTTAGCTAACAAGCGCCTGATCTTCTGGAAGCTCGATGGCCTTGCTTCACAACAAGAGTTTGTATTTGCATGTTTAAAAAATAAAATTAAAAGGCAATGTATACAGATACATCATAGAATACAAAAGAAAGATAGGATGAGGCGCCTTGTGAACTACATCTCCTCAGTAATATATAACACATAGTTTTGTCTTACATTCACACTCCTAATTCAAGGAAAGAAAATTTGTCATTACTTGAAAACTGGTCCTCGATAAATAAATTTGTCAACAACAAAAGTAGCATGCCTCATTGATCACTGACACAAGAAAAAATAACACACTAGGCATGAAAGGACCCCTCTCTAAGCCGAATTTTCCTTAGTTTCACCGATACATTAATACATCAACACATACTGTTACATCAATACTCCATATTCAATGAAAGAAATCTTGTTATCGAGTTGAAAACCGGCTCCTTGAACAAGAAACAGCAGAAATAGCACCCTTACTCGACGTATCTTCCACCTAGAATTGCGACGCCCTTGAGTAATATCTTCAACAGTTTATCTGGCATACGCGTGAAGGAAACGTCACGAGCTCGAAAAAGGCATACATACACTACAAATACAGAACAAAAACCAAACGATGGCATACATACACTACAAATACAGAATAACCAAATGATCCAACATGCACGTTGTTGTTGCTCTCTTGCTATAAGATCAAACAGTATGCCTCTATGAGGAGAACGTTGTAATAACAAAAACGCGGAAATTGAAGCCACCCTTCTTCATGGAATATTATACAAAATTCAGGGAGGGAACGAAAGCCAGACAAAAGAACCTACGGTTAAGTCGATATAAATGGCAATAAGTACTTCTGAACGCTACCATTTAATATTCTGAAATGAACATGAAGAGTATATGTTTTGTTCATATCGCTTTATCTTTGTCCAATTACGTACACTGCTACATCAAGCACAATTGATATTATACCACCTACACTTCACAAGCATCAATTTATTCATAAATAAACAATGAAACACAACTAAGAGAGGCCGATAAGCATAAGAGGGATTCTCATAGAGAAAAGACAAAAGAGTTGTGCTAATTGAACTTCAGGACTACAGACTTCTAGAAGTGGCTACACAAATTTTTAAATATATTTTTTATATTTTTATTTTTTGTTGTTGGGACCTAAGAACTAAAAACAAGATTGTTATACGGACATGTTGTCAAACTTAAGTGACATCTAACAGAGCAGTCTGAACATTCTTGACTGAAGGACAACATCAGACAATCATATCATCGTGTGTTGTAAATCAACTCTCCCACATCTCAAAGTGATTCGCAACATAATTCAAAATTGTAACAGCGGTTTTTTTTTCTAGGCACAATAACAGTTTTAATGGTTTTGAACTTCAGTTAAGTTATCAAAACTATTCTTTAGGTTCAGAAGCAGAGAGAATATTAGCTAATCTACGTTTCATTGACAAGCGTTACTCCCTTTGCCAAAATTAAGTTACATAGAATAAGATTAAGATGTGATGATATTTGCTTGTGGAAATCCATCCTTATTATGCCGATGGCTTTCTACTGAGACTCTGTTGTGATTATTAATTTCCTAAGGTCACAAACTTTATCATGTCAAGTTTTGGTAAACCACGACCATTCAGATGTCAATCAACATAAAACAGAAGAAAACTGGAAATTTTTTAATATGAAACGTATATAAAAGAAAAAGAATAAGATCAGGTAAAGATACAATAGACACATACTTCGAAGGGAGATTCCTGTGGGTGTATTCTACACCTGTATCTCCGTCAACCACTTGCCCGCTTCCTTTTAAAATCCTACAGGATGTGAAAAAATACAGTCAAGGAGAAGAAATGTGCAGGACATATCATTTGTGCACATGATTTCAATCAAATAGATGTTGCATCAAAATAATATAAATCCAAACATCCTACTTATATTGTAAACTAGAAAAATCAAGTAGGAACCAAGAAAAGTCTGTGAACTATCTTGTGGCCATCTTAGACTAGCAACATGCTTAACAGGGTGGGATCCTCAGAGCATGACTTAAAGAGTGTTTCACCAGCCAGCAGTTTCTATATAGCTATAACTCTAATTTCAGATAAGCTGGCACACACAAAAAAAGAAAAAAAAGAAAAAAAAAAGAGCAATGCCCTCTTATTATCATTATAAATTGAAATAATAATCTGTAGAGGTTCCCAACAATCCTACCAACACAGGTCACTCTAAAGGCATGAATTCCCCTCATAATTCCAATTAAGGGCTCATCTTATCTTCGTGGCTATGGGAGAAACTAAAAAATAGTTGAATTACTAAGAAGCTTACATACAAAAGTATCTAATATCATTTAAATTCATACCATCGTGTGGTTAGCAGGCCTTCGACACCGACAGGGCCTCGAGCATGGATCCTACTTGTGCTTATACCCACCTTTTCAGAAATAAGCATAAATTTAGTAAAAGGTAGGAGACAGCCAGCAGTTACTTGATAGTTGTTCTCAAACAATTCATACCTCTGCACCAAGCCCAAAACGAGCCCCGTCACAAAAACGCGTACTTGCATTGTGGAAGACAGCAGCACTGGCAAGACAAACAATAAAGATTATATAGATGTCCATTCATTGAAGGCAGACGAGATGAATTCACATATTTTCAAATCAAAATTAAACAAAAGCATTAGCATTAGTAGTCTTCTAGAATAGTGGCTTTGTTTAGAAAAGAAACTACACCATACATCTTTTTGTCAGCATCTCAATCCAAAATCATATAATAATGAATGAGGCATCCATGAAAATACATAGGCAAAAAGACAAGCTACCACCAATCTTAAGCATATGGTGCAGCGAAGGTTTGGTAATTTGGCTATGATGAAATATTGAATGGGGTGCAACAATTAAGAAGTAAAAGAAAACCAATAGATTTAGAATTTTAGTTAGGGGCAGAAAGGACATGCTCGTATTTAAATAGAAAATTTGAACTGCGCATATTTATTTTCTATTGGGTTGAAGAATGAAACTTGAAATTTGAAGTATCATATTTATTTTCTACTGGGTTGAAGAATGAAATTTGAAACTTTTTTTTGTAGGTTGCAGCTCATAAAAACTACGACTAAAAAAAACTGACAAATATAGTGGGTTATAGAGCCCATGATAATCGTGATATTTGAAGAAAGTGAATTTATTTGTCATCGGGTCGAGTGGGTTGTAGCCCATGAAAATTGCGAATATTGCAATTCTCACAACTAATTGCTAAATGGTAAAAAAACTAGACTATAGCCCATGAAGAGCACAAATATTGAACTTCTCAAATTTATTTTCTATTGAGCTGAAGAACAAAAATTGACAAATTTGTGGGTTATATAGCCCACGCAAATGAGATATTTTGTGAAAGAAAATTAATTTCTATTATGTCTAATGAAACTACACTAATATCATGGGATATAGCCAATGAAGATCGTGAATCTTGAAGTATGTATAATTATTTGCCATTAGCAAAAAAAGGACAAAATTACCCAAATCGTGAGTATAACCCACCAAAATTGCGAATTTTGAAGTAGTCATATCATAGTTATAAGGTTGAATGAACGATAATAGACAAAAAAATTGTAGGTTGTGTCCCATAAAAATCATGAGTATTCAAGTTTCACACAATTAATTGCTAAATGCTTATAAGGTACAAAATGGAAGAATATCATGGACCATACATATAAAAATAACGAATTTTAAAATACACATATTTAGTTTTCATTTGGTCAAAGAACAAAAATTGACAAAAATAATGGGATACGCAGTATGAAAATCGCGAATATCGAAGTACTGCCAATTATTTGCTAAATTGTCTTAATAGATGAAATGGACAAAAATCATGGACTCACAAATTTTGAAGTACACATTTATTTTCTATTGGGTCAGAGTATGAAAATTGACAAAAATCGTGGCATAGACCATGAAAATTGCACTTTTTGAAGAAAGAGAACATGTTTTCCATTGGTCAAAACAAACAAAAAATTAACAAATATAGTGGGTCATATAACTCATGAAAATTGCGATATTTGAAGAAAAAAACTTATTTGCCATTGGCTCATTGGATCAAAACGAACAAAAATTAACAATAATCATGGGTTGAAATTTGTGAATATTGACATCCACACAACTAATTGCTAAACGTTCAAAACGGAAAAATGGACAAAACTAATGGACTATAGACCTTGAAATTCACAAATTTTGAACTATGTGAATTTATTTTCCGTTGTGTCCAAGAACAAAAATTGTCAAACTTGTAGGTTATAATCCCACGAAAATTGTGAAATTTTTATGAAAGAACATTTAATTTCCATCACGTCAAAACTAACGAAATTAGACTAAAATTGTGGATATAGCCCATGAAATTGGGAATCTTGATGTACATATAATTACTTGTCATTAAGATAAGACAAACAAAAATTGCCAAAACCATACATAATCCACCAATATCACGAATTTTGAGGTAGTCATATTAACTCTCATTAGGAATAAATGATAACGAACAAAAAATTATGGGTTATAACTCATGAAAATTATGAAATATTAAAGTTTTGCACTATTAATTGCTTAATTATAACAATGAATAAAATGAAAAAAAAAACTCATAAATCATAGCCCATGAAAAAAAATTAAAGTATTGATATTTTTTCCATTGGGTCAAACCATCAACAAAAATTGACAAAAAATTGTGGGTCAACACGCATAAAAAACGCAATATTTGATGATATTTAATTGCCATAAGGACGAATCTAATGAAAATATGGGTTATAGACTATGAAAATTGTAAATTTTGAGGTACATATAATGACTTGGCATTGAAAGGAATAAAAATTTCCAAATGTGGATTATAACCCTCCAAATCGCAAATATTGAAGTAATTATAATTAATTCTTGTTGATCCGAATAAACAATAATGGACAAAAATCATGGTTATAGCGCATAAAAATTGCGAATATTGAAGTTTACATTACCTACTAAATTGCTAGGATAGAAAAAATGGATAACAATCAACTATACCCAATCACGAATTTTGAAGTACACATTTATTTTCCATTGAGACAAAAAATAAAGATTAGCATCATGGATATAGCCCATGATTCGCAATTTTTGAAAAAAGAAAATTTAACTGCCATTTGGTCAAACTTATTAGCCCATGACAATCACGATATATGAAGAATGAAAACATATCTGTCATTTGGTCAAAATAAAAAAAAATCATGGATTCTAGCCCATGAAATCACGAAGCTTGAAATTCTCACAACTAATTGCTACATGGTCGAAATGAAAAAAAGGACAAAAATAATGGATTATATAATCCATAAAAATGACGAATTTTGAAGTAAACATAATTATTTTTTATTGAGTCAAAGAACAAAATTTGACAAACATTTGTGGGTAAAGCCCATGAAAATCGCAATTTTGATGAAACGATATTTAATTGCCATCAGGACGAAACTAAGGAAAATACACAAAAGTTATGAGTTATAACCCATGAAAATTGTAAATTTTGAGGTATGTATAATGAATTCGCATTGGGATGATAGCAAGAATTGCTAAAATTGTAGGTTATAACCTACCAAAATCAAGAATTTCAAAGTAATCATCAATAATTTGTTTTGGTACAAATGAATGATAGTGGAGAAATATCTTAGCTAGCGCCCATGAAAATCATAAACATTATAGTTTGCATAATTACTTACCAAATGGACAAAGCCATGAACTATAGCGCATGAAAATAATAAATTTTGAAGTATGCATATTTATTTACCATTGGGTTGAAGAATAAAAGTTGATAAGATTGTGGTTATAGCCTACGAAAATCGTAACTTTTGAAGAAAGAAAACTTATTTTCCATTGGGTCCAAACGAACAAAAATTGACAAAATTCATACGTAGTCACTCATGAAAATTAAGAATATTGAAAATCACACAACTATTTGCTACATAGATGAGATGAAAAAAATGGACAAAAATAATGGACTATAGCCCATGAAAATTATGATTTTTGACATATGCATATCTATCTTCCATTAGGTCAAAGAGTAAAAATTGATGAAAAATCGTGTGTTAAAGTCTATGATCATCACAACCTTTTATGAAAGAAAATATAATTGCCATTGGAACCAGAAAGCATGAGTTACAGTTCATAAAATGTGAATTCTGAGTGACGTATAAATACTTAACAGTGGGAAGAGAGGAACAAAAATTTACCAAAATCATGGTTATATGACCCAACAAAATTGTGAATTCGACATAATCATAATTAACTGCTTTAGGTTCAAATGATCAATAACAGACAAAAATCATAGGTTATTGTCCATAAAAATCGCAGGTTATTATCCATAAAAATCGCGAATATTGAAGTTCACACGATTACTAGCTAAATTGTCATTAATGGACAAAAATCATGGACTATAGCCCATGAAAAGCATGAAGTTTGCATTGGGTCAAAGAATAAAAATTAACAAAATTATAGGTTTATTATCCATGAAAACTGCAATCTTTGAAGAAAGAAAATTTCTTTGTCATTTGGTCAAAACAAACGAAAATTGACAAAAATAATGGATCATGGGCCCATGAAAATTGTGATATTTGAAGAAAGAAAATTTATTTGCTATCGAAACGAACAAAATTTTACAAAGATCGTGGTTGTAGCCCTTGAAAACCGCGAATATTGAAATTCGCAGAAAGAGTAGATCATTTCCTATTGACCCTTATTTAGTGGAACACTATCATTAGAATTTTAGAGAAAGATTAACAATTAACAGTGCAACAGGCGCACCAAAAAGATGGAGAAAGTGCAATAGAATTTCTTCCCAAGAGTAACTTATGAAACTTTTTTAATGCATTTGTTTTAATGTATTTGTTGAACTAATGCTTTGATATGTGTAAGCAAATAGACTATACTCGAAGTCCCAAGCTATCATCCGAAGTGTGATATACATTTATATTCATAAGGTTCTACCAAATAAACTACTAGGAGGTTCACAGCCATCTGAATCAAGAAATAATTTGGTAGTCATCTTATGTTTCATAACCATGGCTAGATACCATTTTCTGCACAATATATGATGATGATTTCTATTTTTAGTCACATGGATCTCAAACTAAATTCTAACAATTCCACTGGAGTTTAGTACTTGAGTTTAGTTCTTTCCTAAGCTTATACACCACACCAAAGCCTCACCCACAGATATGTAAACCATTTAGTTCAGTGGGAGTAATGGGACAACGTTTTACTGAGGGCATCACCAATCATGGACTGATGCTGGGAACTATGCTTATTGTGACAAAGTTGATGTTCTAGAAAGGGTTTCAATAGGTAAAAAATCTCCAACAACTAATAGGGCTTCAAGATGATATTGATTAACAATCAATATTCAATGCTGAGCATGAAAACTAAAAAATAACAGACCACATCTCATAAAACAGAAAGAAGCTTCAAGAAGGGGTAGGAAATCAACTTGCCTGTCAACCTGTTTAAGAAAAGTCTCTGCAACTTCGAGATCTTCAGTGATTATGCAGTCGGTATGTGCACTAGAAACATATTACAGCCAAAAGTATATATGATACACTTGCTCTGTTAACTGAGTCAAAAGTACCTCTGATAAAAACATAATTGAAGTTAGAAATTGGTAGTGATGGAACATCAAAGGGTACCTTCCATGACAATGTATATGGTTAATTGCAGCAAGTACATCGTCAACAATTTCTATTGTGCAAGCTAAGGAGCTGTACTCATGATGAAAGGAATGCGTCAATGGAATCTCTAATTCCACACTTGCTCGGGGTCCCCCATAAAGAGCAACACCTGCAACAGAATACAGTGAAATTATTCAAGCAGAGAAATTTCTTGGTTTGATCATAAGATCTTAAATACTGTTGTAATTTGTTGAAAGTCAATTGAGTAGGAATGATTCTCTCATCCCTCAAGTTATCATTATGTCAACTTGATGTATGGTAATGCAATTCTTAGGGGGTTGCTGGTCTCAAGGACTTGCCTACCAATGTCACATCCAAAATAAGGATAAAAATTATTTACTTTACCACTTTGCCAGGTGCTGCAACTTACTTCAATCGTCCCCAATTTGAAACGACCAATAGACTTCTATGATCTGGGATCTTCTCAAAGTATAAGCAAACGTTCATACAGCACTTTGTTTATAAACTCTCATTAATCTATGATTTGTTAACCCACGAGTGTGGTTTCTAACAACACAGGTCTTAGACGGTATACCCACACAAAATCTAGACATGAGCACACAACTATATATGTATATTTACTATTTTGAACCAATGTACACATGACTCATAATAAATGTGTTAAGACTTTTGTTTCATATATGACAAGACCATATTAAGGTAAAAAGATCTAACAGAAATAGTTTCTGCCAAAAGAAGCCATAACATATATTGTTTTATACACATTTTCAGCAGATTAAGAATGCTATTTGTCGGACATAGCTGGAAATGGGTTACGTGTCACGCAGCACCTACTCTTTGTCCGAGGAAGTATCCAATGATTCTAACATTTCATGGAAATTTACAAAAATGGAAAGGTTCTTCATCTTAAGTGCTTAATTGCATATACATACTGTTAGAGAATGATAACTATAACTTTTACATCAAATTTTGGACGTTGTTAAGGAACATCTGGAGGTGAAAGGTGCGTATTATATTAACTTTAGCTTATAAACACAAGATAATTTATTTTTTTGTATGATAGTGAGACCTATATTCTGAATTTTCTAAATGGACAGAATTACACTATGATGGACAGACACACATGTATATACAATTACAAATTACACACTTACAACAGAAGTGTGTTTCAAGGTTCATGATCATAATAACTTTACCTTCCAGTTGTCGTTATGCTAGACTAAGACTACTACATCATTATCATATTCATCACATCAATTATAGCTAAAATACCCTCTTTGCTCTAAGGTGCATATCTGTGTTGTGGTGTGTAATTATAATTTGCTGTAGTAACCCCAGAAAATTCTGGCAGATACCAATTAATTAATTTGGTAACAGAAGTCATACCTCCACCTCTAAGCTCCATAATTATATCATCAAGTCCTTTAGTCTTCATGAGATCCTTGTGGACTAAAAGTGTCTCCTGCCAAGTAAAGAGAAGTACATTTAGGTCAAGAGTCAAATGAATTAAGTCCAACATCCTATGTTCATTATAGGTAAATAAGTTGCTAAGCTCCAAGCACTAAATATAGTAGATTATTGTTAACAAATTAAAATTTAAACCAAAGTGTACCATAGCATTACAGGCTGCAGGATAATCTATCTTGGCATCTAAAACAATGCGCTTTGCCATATCCATATTAGCTGATTTGTCAACATAAACATGACAAATTCCATCTGGACAATACACACTGAAACATTACTATGGTCCTCAAGTTCATAATATCAGCGTTACATGAGCAGTGCAGTTCATGAGTAGGATAACACGAAAGGTTGCAATAACGATCACAACTGAATGGGAATAAAGAAAAGCTCACCAGCATGACCTAGAACAGGAATCTTGGTAGACTCCTTTATTTGAGATACCAGTTTGTTGCTGCCTCTCGGGATCACAAGATCGATCACATCATCAAGCTGAAAAGAGCTTGAAATTATGTAGTGAGGAATGTAATCTTACACATTCTGTAGAAACTCCATACTCACCTTTAACAGATCAGGAATGTCATCTCTTGATGTTACAAGCCCGATAAGTTTTTTACCAACATTATCAGGAATGGCTCCAACAATCACCTAACAAAAAATAGAGACTGTTTTTCAGGAGGCAGAGAAATTAAAGTGTGCAAACTAGATAATTTTCATGACAACAACACTTGCTTTTTAAGAAATGAACCTTATGTAATATCGCATTAGACCTAGCAGCTTCCTTCCCACCTTTCAGTAGAAGACCATTTCCACTCCGAATTGCTAAAGATGCAATCTGTAGAGATCAGGCCAGAAGGAGGTTGAAAATGAATTAGAATAATTATATAGTAAACAAAAGAAGCAAGAGATTGCGGGTTTGACAATGGCAAGTAATGTTTCACTAGAAATATGCAGTGGTGCATGAAGGATTTATAAACAGCTATACAAGGGTAGAACATAAAAAAAATTATTCCAACTTACAAATAACAGCATGCAGAGAACAAAAGATTTGGGCTATAACTACAAGTATTAGTTGTTCTTCAAAATTAATCCACCTAAGAACATCCAGTTGTTGGCTTTACCTGAACTAAGGCATCAGGTCGTGATTCAAAAACAATTAGAAGAACTCCCAAAGGACATGATGTCTTCTCTAAAATTAGTCCATCTGCAAGCTAAATAATTCAAAAGTAAGAAGTATGCTTCTAAAGGCACTGTGAAAATAACCAAATGCTACATATTATGGCAGAAAATAATGCTGAATATATATGATTTAAAATTGATTTAAGAATGGAGAAAATTGCAATAGTCAGGCAAAGAAAGATATGATGTCTCAATACATATTCCTTACTTCTGTTCTCATTAGAATTTGACCTATTGGGTCTTCCATGTTGGCAAGGGTGCGGATGGAGTTGGCAAGGCTTGATATCTACAAAGTAATACATGGACACAAAATCTGTAAGTTAAAGGAGAAGAAATAAACTGCATCTAAAGAAGTAAACATGAGCAGAATTAGTGTGTAGGCAAATCATGTCAGTGAGAATTCAAAGAAGAACTATCCAGATTCCTTGCCTTTCCTGGCTTTAAAGTCAATCGAGATATCAGTGACGTCTCATACCCAGCTTCTTGCGCAACGGCTACATCAGCCTCGTTTTCAATTTTGATCAATTTTTCATTTGCCTCCAATGCATTAGCAATTTCCAGCAAAATTGTTCTTCGATCTTCTGAGGACATGCTCTAGGGAAATTTTTTTTTTGTATACATATATAAGGGAACTAGAAATAGAAGAAAAGAAATAATGCACTGTCGTAATGGAAACTATAAAAAAGCAATATAAAAGAAGAGTCCAGAAAATTCCACTTTGTTAAAAAGTAGAGCGCTATAATCTCCTGTGAAGTTAAATCATATTGTACAAAATCAAAACTATACCTGAAGTCGCCTGGAGCACTCTCGTGCTGCAACTGCCATTTCACGTGCACCTGCTTCTTTTGGCAGTGCCCACGAAGCTGCATCCCTATGGAAGAGAGTACCAACCCTCTCTCCTTGAAGTACTTTGATTATGCTATCTGCTGCGAAACCACTGCAAATAACATGAATGATAAGATTGTTTTATTTTGATGTTTTCCTATCAAAACTTTAACTGGTTGTTAGAAGTGATTTCTTACCATTGTTTATCAAAACCAAGTTCTTCCTCCAGAATACTGAAAGAGAAATTTGTGTGTTGGGGGTGTTTTTTTTTTCCTACCCCCACCCGGAGGGGGGGGTGGACGGGGGTAATGGGTATGAGGTGACGGCTCATTTTTTTTAATTGAGCTGCCAAAAAGGCCACCCTACAAGCCACAAGGATGGGTAGGCCCACCTTTTATCTCTTGGTAGCTCATTTGGCAAGATGAGAGAGAAGGTGTGTCTATGTTTTTCTTTGTTGGGGGCGGAGAGGGGGGGTTGTATACCGGTTTCATTTAGTTAAATACAGAAATAACTTTTGTGTACACATGGATCTGCATATATAGTTAAGGAAAATAACAACAGAAAGAAGAAGAAGAACAACAAAATATTTAATCTAAAAAGTTTTGTGCATTCTACATGGACCATTTTCTTCCATTCAGCTCTACTAAGGGATATCTTACCAATTAAAGTAACCAACATATCTTTTCTAGTTGTCCATGTCCATGTTCCTTAAATATAATTATGAAGATGCAAACATAGTTCACAAGAAGACAAATCAGACTGTAAAATTTTATTAGCTTTTCATTACCACTTAGGTTGATTTGCCATGCCACGAGCACCCTACGTGCACGCACATAACCTACCATGTCTTAAGCTAATTTAATGCTGCCTCAAATTTTCAGGAAGATTGCTTACGCATTATCAGAGAAATAAGTTTAAGCCTGTGCATCAATATAACTGTGTAGTTTATAAACAATATAACTTGAGGCATGGTTTTTTTTAATGGGTGGAAAGACAATAAAGCATGTATCACTTTCTCTACCAACGGAAGGATTGATGCAGTGTTTGTTATCAGTAATAGTAGCAATTGTAAACCTAATATCACAATAACATTAAATCGCTGGTAAGTACCATAATCCATATCACCTTATAAATAATACCTCAAACAGGCATCACTATGACATTCTAAAACGTTACATATGAAAAAAATGTCATGTCAAACATTCCATTCCCACTATCATACAAGTTCATTGTTAAGATCCCAAATATAAAAGAAAATTATATTTTGCTGAATATTCGTACACAGTGCTAGTCAGTTTACTAGATAAAAGGGATTCATGACAATTTGAGAGACTATACTGTCTGCTAGCTCACATGGAAAGAGACTAGTAGACAGAGATTTTCTATTTCCGTCCTCCACTATTTTGCTTGCTTGAAAATTATGGCCCCAAACTTCTCATACATCCTCCTAGATCACATTTCTAATGCACAAAATAAAATCTCAACACTATAAGAGCAAAACCTTCATAAGCATGATATAAGGATTTATTTAGTTTCTTAAATATTACTGTAAATATAAAGAATCTATTAACTCATTCAATCATCAATCCTTGCATATGGTGATTGGCAACAAACATGCATGATATAGCTGACTACAAACTTTATATTGTACCTGGTGATTATGACAGGAGTGCCAGCAGAGGCAGCATAGACTGCAGACTTAACTTTGGCAGTCATTCCCCCTCTTCCTACTCTGGACTTGTCCCCAAAGGTTATTTCACCCTGATGTCTTTCCTTTATGTAAGTATGAATAATCTTAGAATAAGATTCACCTGGAGGACCACTATATAGGCCCTCCACATCACTAAGCAAAACAAGGAGATCTGCTTTCAATTCCAAAGCCAAAAGAGCTGCTAAACTATCATTATCCCAGAATATACCAGAAGAATCCTGCAAATAATTCAGTCACGTGAAGCCACAGACTTCAAAATGTATTCCTCACAAGTTGTATGGGCACCTTAAAGTAGATAGCAATTCTTTAAACAGACAGCAAGAAAAATGGTCTAAATTATTCCCACATGTCTAACACTTCTCTCACAAGTATAGGCAAGTTTAGCAAATTTGAAGTTTTGAGATACAATTAAGATCATCATCTATGAAAGATAGGTACAACAAAGAAAGGATGCCTGAGCTGAGATTAGAACAAGGTAGTTACAGCTTGTTATGATTTTACATCAAGTGCAAAAAATGACATGTCAAAAAGGACATGACTCAACACAATGCAGCAACTGAAATAAGGTCTATCTATACTATACTAGTAAAGTATCTCCCACTGGTTGCAAGATTGCAACACTTGGCAGATAATGGTATGTGACTTTTCATCATTCTACTATTAATTATTCTTTCCCTTTCCTATGAATTATTCCTTCTTCTACACTTTTTCAATCTAAAATTGATATGAAGTCTTCCAACTTTTCTCTAATTATTCACTTAGTACAATAAGCACATTGCAAGCATAAAAACTAGTCCAAAAGTATTGTACATAAAACAACAGAGGCAGGGAAGCAGCGTCATGCCTGATAACAGAAATGTGTCCAGCACAGGATGGTTTGATTAAAAAAGACCAGCGCTTCATCGGGTGCATTTATGCACATGCAGTGTCAAAATATCCTGAAACACTGGTTTGAATATGCTATATGCTCCAAACCATCTTAAAATGGGATGACTAAAGTGGGGAAGTGCTTGTAGAGTCTTATGTAATCGTAAAATACCCATTTTGAAGAAAAAGTTTAGAAGACAAGCTAGATCGGATTATTAGGCAGTTAAAAAGCAACATGAGAATGCTAGCATGAATGAGTGAAATTACTAAGTAGTGAGAGATTGTTCTTACTGAAATCAAATGAGGGAGAATTGTTTGAGATTGTTCGGATATGTGCAACACAGGCAAATAAGCACCAGTAACAAGAAGTAATAAGTAATGGGATTGCTGTCAATGCAGCAATTGAAGACCACAGATGGCTTACGAGAACTTGAAAGAAAGCCATTACAGAAAATATAGTAATTGTTAAAATTCAACTAAGAAGATGATCTTCAGCAGTGAATAAAAATAGAAAGACTCATGTAGCCATGTAGGCTTTCCAAGAAATTTCGCATAAAGGCTATCTTGTCCTCTCTCTCTCTCTCTCTCTCTCTCTCTCTCTCTATATATATATATATATATATATATATATATATATA
>BQKN01001078.1:260598-280533 GCA_022839385.1 Asparagus kiusianus | reverse complement strand
TTGTATTGGATGTTCAAGGGCAAATTATTATTACTATTTCAGCAGCAAATTCAACAAGTGTAGATGTCGGTTTGCAGAAGTATGATGATACCTTAAAGTCCACTTGCCAATTTTGCTATGTGAATTCTGATATGTATCTATGAAGAGTTGGTTTCATCCGTAACAACTAGCTTTTATAGTGAATTCTTCTTAGGTCTATAATACAATAAACTAAAATCAGTATAATCTTTTGAAAATGATGCACTAAAAATTACAGAAAGAGTTAATTTTCCACAAATCATTTATCTGATAGAGTCTGTAGTAACTAAACTTGATCACAGGCCTAGAAAAACATGGCAATTTCTCTCTAACCCATACTGAATGTGAGCTAGTGATATTTAAAGTTCTAAAAGGCAAGAATTTTCTTCTTGGAAATCTATGTTTGTTACCTCCAATAACTACACGAAGAACAAGATAGAAAACCACAAATTTTGCGTCTTTCTATACAATTCATATTACAGTAAGCTAGTTGGTTTGGTATATAACAAAGGTTCTCTATTACATCTCCCTCTTTTGTGGTTGCAAGATTAAAACTTGGTTTGTATCCGCTGAATAACACAAAATACTGAAATATTCAAGGAAAAAGAAATAATTTTCTAGAGATTAAGGGAAATTGGGGGCAAGTTCCTAAAAAATTCCTACTATTTAAAAAAATGATGAAATAGCAAAATTAGCGTTCTTTTGGTACAAATCCTAATTTCTGAAAAAAATACTGGTATTACTTAAGTTGCAAATGTTCTCTATAGCATTTCCTCTTTTAATTTGTAGTTGCAGAGATTTAACTTGAGGTTTATTCGCTGATTCGAGATCACCAACAGAAACTAACAAAATAACACTTTTATCATAAAAATACCTAAAAGTCGCAGAAAAGAATCCAAATTGTCTGCAATTTGAAAGGGAAATGTAGGAAATTTTAGAAAATTGAGAGCAATACCCGATCATGATCATCACACTCCTCAGCACACTGAATCTCAGATTCGACGACTTTAAAAAGCTCAGAATCAGAAGCAGCCTTCAAAGCAAGCGAAGAAAACTGCGACCTTTGAGGAAAAGAGAACACCAGATCGGTTCTTGATCCGATTGCTCTCTGCAACAAGCGTCCGTCGGAGGTTCGACGGAGGAGAGTACGTCCGACGGAGCGGGCGAAGTGAGGAGCGGCCGACGAGGCGACGCGTCGGAGGGCGGAGGAGAATACCATGGCGATTTTAGGTTTTTTTCTTTTTAAGGGTTTAGGGGTTTTTGAGTCTTGGGGGTTTAAGAAAAGGGGATGAAGAAATAGGATGGGTTTCGGGTCGGGTTTCATATGGGTATGACTGTTTAGTAATCGGGTTTGCATCTATTCCTGACCCGAATATTGTTCCACACGAATATTTTCCGTTTTGGAAATTTACGACTTGTTTGGTACGGGGGAATGAACTTAAATGAGAATGGAATGGAAAAAAGAATAGAATGGAATGTATGTGGGAATGGAATGATCATTCTCATTCTCTTGTTTGGGTGCGTTTGTAGAATGAAACTAGAAAAAAAAATCTCACTCTCATTCCCATGTTTAGTATCACTAGTTCACAAGTGAGAATGAAATCTTATTTCCTAATAATACCCTTACAATAACATAGATTTTTAATAAGATAAAAATAAACATTAATGATAATAACTAAACAAAATTATTTATGCATAGGTTATATTAATCTAGCTATGTTTTATACTAATGCACATGGTATCTCTCAGGTGTATGTTATGCATATGTTATATTAAATATTTATTTTTATTATCAATAGGAGTATAATTAAAAATTATGTAACTAATTTGATTCTCATTCGAATGAGAATGATCATTCTTTATCAATTCACTTGGAATGCTCGTTCCCACAAAAAGTGGGTTCCCTGGGAATGATCATTCCAACTTCTAAAAAATATGTATGTTTAGTATCGGGGAATGAGAAGTGAGAATGACCATTCCATTCCACCTCATTCCCGCGTACCAAACGAGGCGTTAGTGCTTTGAAGAACTACCGAACAAACACAATGTGTCAGGATACAACAATTATCTTTAATCCCACATAAACATGCATATGATCATTGCACAAAAATTAGTGATCACGACCGAAGAAATTGATCATTTCTTTTTGACTAGAATCGAAAAGGGGAGAGAGGATGAAGTGTCATTTTAGAAGCATAGGAGATTTTCTAAGCTCACCATCTGTATTCCAATAGTAACAATAATGATAACATGTATTTTGTTACATAATCATGCATGAGCCAATCACATTTTCCATAACTAATACACGAATGTGGCTTCAGCCACAACAAACAACACCTGAATCTATGCAACTGGAGGCCTTAATCAGTACATGATCTCGAGAGGTATCGAGTACTGCTGGCGGTAGCCACTGCCACACCCCGACGACTGGTATATGACTTGCGTATGATACGATTTTGTATGCAGAAGGGTGCCGTATAAATGCACGTGCATCGTGCATCGCTCCTGGCTCTCGGCATCTGCTCCATCCGATCCTTCTCAGCCTTGCGCCACACTTTCTCTTCCCTTGGTTCTGATTTCTCTTGCTGCAATTAGGCGCAAACAGGTTGTCTTTTAGAACCAACAAAAATATGCTCAGTTTGTCTTTTTTTTTTTCTTTGAAGCGATTAAGCTCACAGTTGTATATAACTTTGGTCTTATAGGTGAGATCTTTTTTGCTAACGATTTCAAATAGGCAGGTAGAAGACACATGAAAATATTTCCACTAGTTTTTCGTAGGGACCACGAAATGTCAATAACTAGAACAACAGTTTTCTCAATGAATGAAAAAAACACAGGACAGTGAATATAGCAGTGTGGAAGTTCAGTATCTCTAACGTTTCCGCTATGAAAATAATTTCTTTTATGCTCAAAGTTCAGATTCTTCAAGAGACCAGGAAACAACGATAACGATCTTCTGCCTTCCAGAGTTTTCATGGTACAATGAAGTGCTTCATTTGATTCTTTAAGCTTCTGTGCTTCAAGGCGTAACTGGCTCAAACAACGAGTTGCATCACTAAGTATAGCAACTTCGTCTGCCTTTATCTGCAATCACCAAAAAAAATTCATAGAATGTCCTTATCTGCAATCACCAAAAAAAAAAATTGTTAAACATGACTACAATTACACAATAAAAACAAACAAGAAAGAAAAACAACAGAATAAAGTCCAATAACGTATTTGTTCTCCTCTCCGAACTCCAGACCAATTCTCATATCCTTTTAATCTCCACTATCCCCTAAAGCCAATTTTCTCCTTACCAAAAATAATATATCAAACAAATAAAAATCCAAGATCTCGCGTAAAACCCCTTACAATCCTGACCAAAGAGTACAAACCCATTTTTGAGGGAACCCACCAATTAAAGCAACGCCATTATATTGGGCGGATAATAATGTTAGTACCAAACCTTTGCCGAGCAATTAACAAACAACAGCCCACAAGGAGGTATGAGGCAAATGAAACATACTTTTATAATTTGTAGCCTGTAGAAATAGACACAGACATGACACACGCATAAATACACACATGCACGTGCAAACAGAACATAAGCGCGCGCAGAAACACATACAGACAAACAAACACAAATGCAGACACGAAAAAACCATACGCATTGCATATGCACGTGTCTGCGCTCCCCCGCGCGTGTGCACACACACAGACGCATACAATCATAGATAAATACACGGTTACATACGTGCGGATATATATGTTTGAATAATTGCTTAGCATGAAATAATATAAATCAACACATGCAGGATCATTCAAAGATTGATATCCACATACTGGGGATATGAAAAAGGGCATTCAAATAGTCAACTAACTGATTGACATATACAAGTCCAGCAGGAAACACAAAATCAAAAAGGGCCATAAAGGTTGAGGGGAGAACTATTTTTTTTTTGGGTGGGGGGGGGGGGGGGGGGGGGGGGGGGGGATAAAAAAAAAACAACAAAAGAATACAAAGTAAACCCAAACACAAACATAAAACCTGAAGCCCCCCCCCCCCCCCCCTACCTGGCAGTAGCCAACAATATCCATGGCCCATACAAGGCATACCTGGCAGTAGCCAACAATATCCATGGCCCATACAAGTCTGGATCAGAATAAATACAGAGTACTTATTACAAAATGCTAGAAGTCACTATGTCAATATCCAAATACAGAAGCCGAAACCTAAGTAACTGATACAAATCCATCCAAAATGAAGACGTGATAAACTCACATGCGCCCACACAAAAAGAGAACACGCCGCGTATACTAATGACAGCTCATGTCAGGGGACCATACTTCTCTTGTATAAATATAAGGCAAACCAACATAAAACACATAAACTTATTGAGATATGTTGGCAATCAAACTTGTTGGTGACACAAGGCTTTCAGTGATAAAGCGCAAACCGTGGGTCTTGAAGTTGCTATAGAGTTCATCGAGGGTCTTGGTACGAAGATTGTAAGAATAAATCATCCTTGGAGGCACCGAAGATCCCTGGAAGACCTCAAGCAGAACTTCGTGACCTCTAACGCCGATTATGCGAGGCTGGAAGGTTGGAGGCGCTACACTAGAAAAATTGATGTAGTATTGTTTGGTCCATACGTGGTGACTGGTATGGTCTCGGAGCCTCCATATTACTAAGTTAGGGCCAACAATATGAGGGGCCGCACAGAACCTTGGTGGAGGGGTAGGATGCTGCACAAAGCAGAGGTGACCCTGGGAAGCCACAAAGAAGAGGTCACACACGGGTTCAGGGGTTGGCATCAGCCGGAACTTGTCATCTTTTAGATCAAAAGACAGAACATAAGGGACTTGAGAATGAGCGGGGGTGGGGAGACTGCCCAGCACCAGCCAGTGGATATTTCCTTTAACAAAGACGGGAGGCAACCACGGGACCTTACAAGGAGCGTATCTGATGAATCGCCATTCCTGGCGAGGCCCCACCGAGAGAACTTCGCATCCACAAATGACCGAGTTGCCTTCCTTACTAAAGAGCCTGACAAGCTTTTACATGCCAGTTGTAGCATCAAAACCTAATCCGACTTTGATAAATCTTTTGCCTCGGCTGCTCATCGGGAGCCTAGCGACCTCCTTTAAGAGTGGATTCAGTAGGTAGTGGAATCGATCATCACATTCTTCGGAGTCTTGAGTGTAGGCGCAGACCAATCCGTTGACGGGATTGGATAACCTGTAAGAGGGCCTATCTCCAAACCGGAACTCTAGAGAGCAATCTTTGACATGACTGTCGTTGCCGACTTCATAGAGTGTGATGGTGTGCGAGTTGGATAGTGGGGAGAAGAGCAAGCCCTTGACTTTGATGGGTTAGAGATCGCCATTGCTTGCAGACGCAGCGGAATCTCGCGACTGATGTAGCCGGTAGAGGATGTCAAAAGCTGTTTAGAGGATGGAAATTAGGTGAAAAGAAAGAAAGTTGATGTGGCATGTGACTCTACTTTCCATCCTTTTTTCTATTTAACTTTTCGAAACATAGCGCCAATTTGGTATTGCCGTAGTATAAAGTAAGTATTTTTTTTATAAAAATAGCCTAAACCTACCGAAAATAGTCAATCCTATAATTAGATATTAAAAGCTACTTTAAAATAATTTGCTACACCTCATCAAGCATCTAAAACAGCACTCAACATACTCTCAACCAAAAACATGCTCGACAGTAGCACATATCCATGGCCCATACAAGTCTGAATCAAAATAAACACACCAAGTACTAGAAAATTGCAGCATATATGCAAAGTTGCTAGACTCTCACGCGCCAACTATCCAAAATGCAGAGTTGTTAGACTCTCATGCACCAACTGCAGATGTCATAGGGATTTAATCCCTAACCTCACTCTCCCCACAAACAGAACCACAAAGCTCAAACACAAAACCAACAAAAACCAACCAAATACCACTCCGGCTACTAATCTAATATTTTTCTGGTGTTATAGGTGCTGAGAGTTATTTTTTGTAAATTTTGACCAAATATCCAAATGCCAGTGAATCTTATTTCGATGAATATTGCCTATCGTTATGAAGGATATAAAAGTGTGGCGAAAGAATAACTCACAGTAATTAGGTTGCTCCATAGATCTCCATTTCAATTCAAATTGCTGTTTTCTATCTTAACTCATATCTGTTGTCACTGCTAATTGCTGTACACATTTCAAAACTAGCTTGAGTAGAAATTACTTCTTCGCTTGTGACATCACCAGTAATCTAAACATGAGCAAACTCCACCTATGAAATGGTGGAATCGGTTCACATCTCTCACAAGAATCTCTCTATTTGCAAACTTTGAGATGAATTTTGTGACAGTATGGCAATCCTCACACAACCTCAAGTTCTTGGTGATCCTGATGACTTGTCCCTTGCCACTATTTATAAGCCCAAAGGCCAGAGCCAATTTCTCACTGTGACCCAACAAAATGCGCTCTTTCTCCTCCTGGTCGAGATCATAGAGCACAACTTTCGTGTTTGGAACATAACCCGTCTCCTTCATCTCTGCTACCAACCGCACTATCAGAGCATGAAGCTGTTCAATCCGTGGATTCATTTCATCAACAGACACAAAAGAGTATAACTTTTTCTTCACCTCAATCCAACTGCATCCAGGAACTTTCTGCAATCCTTTACCCTCCAAAGTTCTCTTTATTCTGCTCACTTCCTCCCACATTTTAGCCGATGCATATATGTCTGCTAGAAGAATGTAATTGCCAGCGTTCAAGGGTTCAAGTTCAAAAAGACGAGCACATGCTTTCTCTGCACGTTCGACTTCCCCATGAATCCTACACGCTCCAAGGAGAGAACCCCACACAGTGGGACCCGGTTCCACCCGCATATCTTCTACAATCTTCTCTGCTTCATCTAATTGGCCAGCACGGCCTAGGATATCCACCATACAGGCATAGTGCTCTGCACGAGGTATGATACCAAATTCCCGTGACATTGATGCAAATATTCTCTTTCCTTCCTGTACCAATCGAGCATGACTGCAGGCCCCCAAAACACTCACGAAGGTAATAGGACTGGGTGAAACCCCCTTATCTATCATCTCTTCAAACAAATGAAGTGCTTCCCTACCAAAGCCATGAATACCGTATCCTGCAATCATCGAATTCCATGACACGACATCCCTCTGACGTTTCATTGTGTCAAAAACTTGACGTCCTGTCTCTAAGTTTCCACACTTTACATACATTGCAATAAGCGCATTGAAGACTGATACAACCGCTTCCAACCCTCTTCTAAGAATATAAGCATGAATCAGCTTCCCTTGACCTAATGCAGACAAACCAGCACAAGCCTGAAGGACACTGACCATAGTAACCGAATTAGGAACCGTGTCTGGTTCCCTCATCATCATCTCCTGAAACAACATCAGTGCATCAAATGGCCTCTCACTCGCATAGCAAGCTATCATCGCACTCCATGTA
Organism: Asparagus kiusianus; assembly: GCA_022839385.1. Classification (NCBI taxonomy): domain Eukaryota; kingdom Viridiplantae; phylum Streptophyta; class Magnoliopsida; order Asparagales; family Asparagaceae; genus Asparagus; species Asparagus kiusianus. The sequence continues at coordinate 273,049 of BQKN01001078.1, read as the reverse complement.
ACCACATTCCTTTCAGTCATTCCATCAAACACCCTCCTTGAATATGGCACGCTACCGAGCTTTGCGTAGCAATCTATGAGAGTCGTTGCCACGTGGACCCGAGTCTTGAACCCGTGTCTCAAAACATGCCCGTGTATTTGCCTAACCCTTCTCTCAGCCAAATCATGGCTCGACGAAGAAGCAACACAAGCTTTAAGCCCATAAGAGTAAGTGAAGCTATCCAATGGCATTCCAAGCATACCCATCTGCCTACACAATGAAATAGCCTCCTCGCCCTCATCCGCAAGCGCCAACGCCCTCAAAAGTGCATTCCACACGAAAATAGTTTTGTCAGACGTTTTCTCAAACACATTGCGGGCATCGTCCACCGAACCAAAATGCGAGTACATATCAATGAGTTTGGTAGATAAAAAAGGATCCTGATCAAACCCATCATCGACAAGATGCCCATGAACAACTCTCGCCAAAGATGGCTCGTTTAAGCTGCTGCATGCGAGAATGAGGGATTCATAAGTTCTCTGGGTTGGGTTTTGTTCATGGGGCAAGAGCTGAAGGGCTTGCTTAAGATTGCCTCTTCTACAAAGGGTTTGTATCAAATGGTTGTAATTGTTGATGGTGGGGGTTTTGAGGGAGGAGAGGGTTTTGAAAGAGAAGGAATGATGAGGGGATCGAAGAGGGGGTTGAAAGAGGGAGGGCTGAATTTGAGTTGCCCACATTGGGTTGAGGTTCGAGATAAAGTTTTGAGTTTTGGATTTGATGAGATTCCAGTTGAGCTTTAATGGTTTTGTGCGAAGGAGAATTAAGTCTCCAATGGTGAAAGAATCCACAGCGAGATGATTCATTTGGCAACGATGACTGAGGATATTTTTTCGCTGAAACGAGTAGCGCTGGGATGTGGGGCCCAGATGGTTGCCCTATTGAGTCAAGTATTATGGTCCATGAGAAAATCGCGCCCTTTTCCCTTGTCTCTCAAATCCAAACTGCTCTTTTTTCTCCTCCTCTCAATCACATTCTTTGATGGAAATCTTCAAGAGCTTCCATTTACAGCATCTCCACTTTGCAACAAATTGAACGAAAGCTGAGGTCTTTGGAATTGGCCACAGAGGAAAACGTAATCTTTTGAAATCTAGGGTTCAAAGCTCGCCCCTTTGCTCCCAGGGTTTTTTGGTGTAAGTTTCCTTGGCAAAGTCTCTGCAGTTTCTATAATCTATTCTCTTAATTTCGGTTCAAATTACATTGAATTTCGCACGAAATTTCAGCTCTAGGCGAAGAAAGTTGGTTCATTTGGGGGTTTCATCCGACATGTAAATAAACATTAGTTATATAAAATTTCAGTGTTTTGTTCTTGTAAATAGTCATTAGTTCTGCTCAATTATTCCATCGCCTCTATTGAAAGTTGGGGTTACTAGAAATGAGTTCAGTCTCTCTTTTAAGAAATATGTCACATTAAAAAGTTTCGAGCAGTTTTTTTTGGACATTGCGATGCGTTGATTGCTTAACTAGTACAAGCCTGTCACTACTTTGCAAAATATGCAATGAAGCTATGTTGTTCAATGGCTCTTTATATAGCATTCAGGTTCTTAAAACACATTTTGACGTAAACGAGACACTTAATTATGTTCATTCACTACTTTCCGCCAAGCATAACTAGAGAGATTACCTTCAGAGAGCCTTAATTTGTGCAGTGATCCAATAGAGCTCTTACCGATCTACAAGGGTCTCTTGATGTACTTCTGTTGAGCTTCTGGATTCAGTCAGGACTCTACTGCAAAAAGATAAGCTACTGCTTTCTAGCCTCAGAGTTTTCTTCTCTGTGATGATTTGTGTGTTTTGGTTTAATTGTTGTTGATTGGATGAGTTTAGTACAGCTTCATGGCTGCGATTAATCCAGTAAGTTTTAGTTTTGCAGTGATAAATGATTATGAAATTGTCAAATCTGGATACCATGATCAAAATCATCCATCTAACCAAGAGATAATAGCTTCACATATAATGATAAAAGTGCGTTCAATATTTTTTTTCTTTTTAATTTGCATTGAAGAAGAAGTTTTCGCATCTTAGTTTGAACAAGCCTCTCTTTAGGAAAAACATCTACTGATATTGGTTATGTTACTTGATGAATCCCTACGTTTCATAGCCTATTTCCAATTTATTACCGAATATTGACCATGCCACGTTTGAGAGAATAGAAGTTCCCACCTTGACATGTTCTTTTCCACAGGGAAAAATGGTTATTTTATACTTAGTCCTTGCGTTCAGAAAATATAGGAAATAAATACTAGTTTTTGGAAGATGTAGTGAAACTCAAATCAATATGCTGAGAAGGAAAGGAACAATTAATGAGTCTCTTCCAACTTATTTGGAACCTTTTCCTTTGGAAATAAGAATGGCAGTTAAGCTTGAATTTGTATGCATCCAACTTATATGGACCCATTATTTTAAATTTTTTTCTCCTTTCCTGTGAGTTTGACGGTCATGATCGAGTTACATGTCGTTAAAATTATTTTATCATTTCCAGTTGCTATCCATCTCTATATCTGACTCATCCATGCCAGAAGCATAGTTAAGTGTTAGAATAAGTATCACATTGTGTTAAATATCATGATTTACTTTACATTGATAGAGATGGATGGCAGCTAATGAGATATATAACGAAAGAGAGCCATACAATTATCAACCGGGGTGACTGAGTCCATTAGTTGGGCCTCATAGCAGCCACATGTGGTCCATGGTGGTCTCCCCTGGACAATGTTAGCGTAACAATCAATATGGTCAGTACCAAAGAAGGAGATTTATGTCTTCACATAAAAACAATGAATAATCATGCCGGCATTATATATCTGTGTTGCTCCAAGACTTATTGAGCTGAAACATGAAGATTTTAACATTTCCTCTTTCTTCCATCCTCACCCATGTCTTCGTATTATCACTACTACTACCTTTCTCTGCATCTACATCACCTGGTAACTCTCTGTCAAGAGGCTCTTCTCTCTCTGTAGAGGATGAGTCCCCAGCTTTAGTCTCATCAGATGGGTCATTCTCTTGCTGCTTCCATAATGTTGGCTCAAATGCTTACACCTTCTCTATCTGGTTCTCGAAATCAAATGAAAACACTACTGTTTGGACTGCGAATCGTGACAACCCTGTGAATGGTCATGGATCAAGAATCATCTTCCGCAAAGATTGGAGTGTTGTCCTCACTAACCACGATGATGCAGTTGTCTGGAGCACCAACACGGCAACACCAGTTCCACTGGAGCTCAGAGAATGAAGCTTCTGGACTCTGGAAATCTTCTTGTTGTTGATGGGGATGGTAAGACTCTATGGCAAAGTTTTGGTTCTCCCAAGAACATACAGCTGGCTTCATCAAAAGCTAAAGGCTCTCTCTTTTCTGGCTACTATGGCTTTTATTTAGCAGTGATAATGTTACTGATTTATGATGGCCCTGACATCTCTAGCATATACTGGCCTAACCCAGATAACGATGTATTTGTTAACTCTAGAACACGCTATAATAGTAGCAAATATGGGGTCCTTGATGAGAAAGGGCAGTTCTTGGCAAGTGATAGATTGGCATTCAATGCTTCTGATTGGGGTCCTGGAATTAGTAGGAGACTGACTTTGGATTATGATGGAAACCTTAGACTCTACAGCTTGAATGAGTCAACTGGTTCATGGTCGATTACCTGGGCAGCACTTCAACGAATGTTGCGTGCTCATGGGTTGTGTGGCCAGAATGGAATTCTTGCATACACACCTCTGCCTCAGTATTCATGTCCTCCAGGTTATAAGATGGCTAATACTTCCGATTGGAACAAAGGTTGCAAGCCTAAGATTGAGATCAACTGTGATAACCCTCATCCATTCAAATTCTTGGAGCTTCGGAATATAGATTTCTAGGGTTATGATATGACAATATATCTACGTCGTCGTTCAAGGATTGCAAGAAATTATGCAGGCACACAATTGTTCATGCAAAGCTTTCACGCATAAGGCTGGAAGTGGAAAATGTTACACAAAGAATGAGCTCTTCAATGGAAGAGCATCACCAAGCAATGTTCCTAATCTATACCTAAAAGTTCCTAGACTCATGCATGTTTCCAATCCTTCTATCTCACAAATATACCTACCTATCTGCAATGCCAATGATGGAAATAACACAATTGGTTCTTCCATTGAGTATGCCATAAACAACACTAACTTAAATGTGGCCTACTTCTATTGGTTCATGGCAGCATTTTTTGGGGTAGAAATGCTGTTCATAACATTTGGTTGGTGGTTTATTTTTAGAAGGGGAAAGATGCCGAAATCATTGGAAGAAGGGTACAAGATAGTGTCCAGTCAATTTAGGAAATTCACATACAAATACTTGGTAAAAGCTACTGGAAACTTCAAGGCTGAGCTAGGAAGAGGAGGCTCAGGAGTTGTTTACAAGGGGGTATGGATGACGAGAGGATCGTAGCACTGAAGAAGTTGGGAGATGCAATTCCAGGTGAAGATGAGTTCTGGGCTGAAGTAAGTGTAATTGGGAGAATATGTCATATGAGTCTCGTAAGAATGTGGGGATTTTGTTCGGAAAAGGCACACAAGCTCTTGGTCTCTGAATTCATTGAGAATGGTTCATTGGACAAGATCTTGTTTGATGGCAAGAGGAATGGTGGCTTACTTTGTTGGAGGGAGAGGTTTAAGATTGCAGTGGGAGTGGCAAAAGGGTTGGCTTACCTTCATCATGAATGCCTTGAATGGGTCATCCACTGTGATGTAAAGCCTGAAAACATACTTTTAGACCAGGCTTTCGAGCCTAAGATTGCTGACTTTGGGCTTGCGAAGCTATTGAAGAGAGGTGGATGTGGTTCTAATTTATCACATATACGAGGGACAAGGGGTTACATTGCTCCAGAATGGGCTTCAAATCTTCCAATCACTGGGAAGGTTGATGTGTACAGTTATGGAGTGGTGCTTCTTGAAATACTTAAGGGAAGTCGAGTTTTGAATTGGGTGATGGACTGTGTGGACGCAGAAGAAGAAGTGGAATTGGTTGAAAGACAATTGTGCTTGATGCTCAAAGAGAAATTGGGGAAAGGAGAGGACTCATGGATCAAGGAGTTTGTAGATTCGAGATTAAATGGTGAGTTCAATTACAAGCAAGCGCTGTTAATGGTGGAAATAGCAGTCTCTTGTCTTGAAGATGAGAGAAGCAAAAGGCCGAGCATGGATTCTGTGGTGGAGGTGCTCCTTTCTTGTCATGATGAAGGTGACTCCCATTTTCTCATGTCAATTTGAGGATCAAGAATCCTCCAAGATGGGACATTGTCTATGAAAATTTGAGGATCAAGAATCCTCCAAGATGGAACATTGCCTACGAATGAGTATATGACTGCTCTATCTGCAATTATAGATCTTGAATAAGGTACATTCTGGTAATGGTTGCTTCTTTGTATCACATTATGAGTAACTTACTGATACGTATCTGATTATATGAATACTTTGCTTTATGTTTTATTTTACAGACACGCAATATGCTTAATCTTCACTACTTTTTTTTGGTGTTCACTTCTTTGTGCTGTATATGAATGTCATCTTTAATAAACTTTCTGAGAATTATCTTCAGAAGTGATCTGATATAGTGAATTCTTTGTACCATACGTTCTTTGTTCTTTCAAGTTCTGTGCCATTTTCTGGCTTGAGATACATTTTCAATGCTGTCAACTTTGGAACAAAAACAGAATAATGGAAAGCCTAGGGTAATCAATGTTTCTGTGATTCTTGACAGAATTAAATTGATGAAAAGAATGGGGAGAGTTTCAAAAAGGATAGATTGAGACAAGCATAGCAGTTGATGGGAAGTAACCTGTTCTTGGACAAAATTATTTCTGTGTTTTGTATATAGTTGATAGTATGATAGTTTATGTTTGAAAGGAATTCAAGTTATGAATTTACATGCAGGATGATAAATTTTAGAGATTACCATTAGGTTGTTAACTACATAGAGAAACCTTCTGTCATTTATCTCACCTTGACAATGAAAAACCCAAGTAAAATATTGCAAACATAGAAGCTGATTACAACAGGTACATTTAGACAACAGTAAAAAGTCAAATATCAACAAACTATCAAGTAGAAAAACAAAATACCAAGATCATTACTATTGAGGATAAATGTATCGTCTATTTACATTTACACAACTATCCCAATTGGGAAAAAAACATGTACAAAAAATTATTTACAAATATTTACTGACTGACTATTGAGGATAAATGTATCATCTGTTCACATTTACATAACTATCCCAATAGATGGAAAAAAAATCACGTACAAAAAAGTATTTACGAATATTTACAGAATATGACTAGAATAACACATTATATCCCATGCTTGTCCAAGTACATTGTTGGTGAGTTGAGCCGGTGATAGAATCATAAGTTGTCAGCAGGCCTGATATGCCTGTGCCAAAAACTTCCCTTTACTACAAGATATATATCTGTTAATCAGATCATCTTTCATCTTCACCTGAGATCAGAAATCGAGGTTGCAGGTTATAGGTCGAGTTAACTCCTGAATAAGAACTTATAATAAATGATGATGATAATGACAAGTAACATAACCTTAAGGTTATATGCTGAAAGATCATGTTAAATCCATGAATGCAGGATACAGTAATCAATCTTCTCATCATTATGCATACTGAACTTTAAACATTGGCCTAAACAAAAGGAAATAAGTTTCATTTTGTATGCATCATTATACAGGTAGCTTAATTCTTTTAGGTGTTGTTTGACATAGAGGAGTAACTTAATCGACATTCCTGTTTGATAAAGCTTTGAAGATCTATTGGTTAATCCGTTAGGCAAACTTTATGTTTAAGTCTTCATGTTTTTTCTAATATTTGAAAAGAAAGAAATACATATTATCATACTAATTTCTCACCTGAGCTCTCAAAGAATTTGTCACGGCAACAGCAGCATTGCATTGGTTTTCTAATAACAATTTCTGCTCTTTTAACTTTTGATTCTGTTTAAAAGTACAGCATAATATTTGTCAAATAATACCATGGTTGTCGAGGAAAACAAAGAACTTTTATAAACAAATATACAAAAGAAACTTAGCAGACTTGAACCTCTTCTTCAAGAGCCTGAGTTCGAGCCTTCTTCCTTTTTCGTAAACGTCGTTGAGCTTTTCTGTTCTGCTGCTTTCTGGGTTGAAACATGAAGTATTAGTTAGATACTGGAAGTTTCTTACATGAGTATTTGCAAGATTGCAGTACGTACATATTGTGAATTAACCTGATAGAACATAGATAGACGCAAAGTGCTCACGTTGCAGATCATAATTTCCAAAGTCAGGTCATGACTAAGAAGATAGCAAGCAATTTGACAACAATTATTTGCAGTGCACAGTAGATATTGTCAGTAGATATTGTTGGAGCTAGCAAATGTAAATTATACTCTTGAACGCGCTTGACTCCCTGAATAATGTTTTTTTTTAAGTAATTTCTTTCAGATACAGAATGTCTTGATGCTACATAAACATAATAGAGAGGATACACAGAAGTATTAACTGTTTCTAAAAATTATGACTGTTGAACCGTTGACTATGGGTAAGTCTTTCTATGATATGTCTAAAGAAAAGGTGGCCATGTTCAAGTGTTCTGCAAAAAAAAAATTATAAATCCTCAATATAAAAGACAAAAGAACAGTAATTTTCTTACTATCTATAATTTAAGATAATATATGAAGTGCATAACAAAAAAATAACATAAATATAATCAGAAATTCTGAAACTTTTGCTTCTACTTTGTGTGGTTCTATGTGCAGGTTCTTAAATTTTAAAAAATAGAAGAAGAAAAAATCTTGACAGTTTTTCAATCTCGGTTGTCAATTTGTGAACATCAGCTATGGATATGTCACATTTTTAAACAGGTACGAGACATCATATACAAAATACAAAAATATTATTAAATTTACCTTTTATTACGTCTTATTTCCTCCGGAGTTGTTTGCTCAATTTCTGTATTTTAACTTTGGACATGTATTCATGCTCTGATACCACTTGTTGTGCGCAGCGGAAATTTCGGCAGAGTTTCTGGTGCACAATAAGAGAGAAAGATCGATAAGAATTCTTGTTTCTTCTCAAGTATGTAATGTTCACACAACTCCATCTTGCAGGTCTTCGCACCCTTCAATAGTCCCTGCTTCGCCAATACCTGCAGGGACTTATCACCAGTGTGTCCCAATCTCATATGCCATAAGCTGGTAGTATCTTCCTCTGTGGTAATCGAAGCTGCCAGACCCCCTGTTACCGTCTTTCCCTTCAAGTAGTAAAGGTTGTTTTCCCTGACACCTCGCATCACCACCATGGACCCCTTTTTGACCTTCAGAGTCGCATTCTCTAAGATCACCTGATAACCAGCTGCCTCCAAAGTTCCAAGCGAAATGACATTTTTCGTCAATTGAGGAACGAATCTCACTTCCTTCAGCTCCCGAGTCACTCCGTCACACATCCGGATCCGTACTGTACCAATACCACCAATAGAGCATACGTGATCATTACCCATGAGCACGACATCCCCTCTTTCCAACTCCTCAAAGCTGAAGAACCAATCCCTCCTAGGGCAAATATGGTATGTAGTACCAGAATCCATCATCCACTCCGTAGAGTCAGCGTAACAAACTGACGGTAGTGCAGAGCAGGAATAGCCTGAAGAATCTGTATCTGAATTGTCGTCACTAGCCTTGACAACATTCACTTCCGAAGCTTGTACGGCTTTCCCTTTATTCTTTCCGGCTTTATCTTTCAACTTTGGGCAGTCGTTCTTCCAATGTCCTTATTCTTTGCAAAAGCGACATTGATTCCTACCAATATTTTTATAGCCACCTCTTGACTTCGATCTTGAGCGATCACCTGGACGACGGTTTGGACCACGGCCTCGAACTGTTAATGCATCTCCCGATGCCTTCTCGGAGGGTTCGCCATCACTCTTCCTCAACTCATAATTCACCAAAGCTGAGGTCACCTCCTTGTAGCTAACCGTAGTTCTTCCATTTATCATAGTGAGAACAAACGTACCAAAATCATCCTCCGGCAACGAACACAATAGTATCATCGCCTTGTCTTCATCCTCAACCATGATATCTACATTGGCCATATCCAAAATTAGCTTTGTGAAGTTGTTAACATGCTCCCGAATGGAAACTCCCCTCTTCATCTTGAATTGGTAAAACATCTTCTTCAAGTGAAGCCGATTCTCAATGCTCTTCGTCAGATACTTCTCATTGAGTGTTTCCCACATTCTCTTCGCCGACGTCTCGTTCATTACGTCATAAATAAGATTCAGCGTCAAGCATGACCGAATAACTCCACAAGCCCTACTATTCATCTTCTTCCAAACCTTGTCCTCCATATCAGCGGGTTTCTCTTGTAACTCAAGAGTCTCCTCTAAATTTTGTGCATCCAAGGCGTCCATCACCTGACACATCCACAAATCGAAATTGATCTTGCCGTCGAACTTCGGAACATCAATCTTTGTATTATTGATGCTCAGACTCTGTATCGCCTTCGAAAGAGACGATCCCGATGTGTTTGTTTCTCCCATGTTGTCGATCTAATTCTTCAAATAGGAATCCTTCAGCGAATCCTTCGAACAAGCCCCAAATCCAACCCGGAGCTCTGATACCACTTGTTGCGCGCAGCGAAAATTTCGGCAGCACCTCCGGTGCGCAAGGTGCACAACAAGAGATTAGATCACAATAAAATTCTTGTTTCTCAAAGAAAACAAGAACCAAAAAACCAGATATCTTATCAAAGTGAGATATCAGCTCTTCCTCTCGTCAGCTCTAGGACTGCGCGTCGAGGGAACCTACAAGCTATTACAAATCACGGCAAAAACATAACTTTTACGTGGTTCGGCAAACTGCCTACGTCCACGGGGCAAGGAGGGGGAGATCTACTATTAGAGGGAGAGATACAATTGGGGTTTACAATTTCACGACTCTCACAAACTCTCAGATCCCTCACACAAATACTCTCTCAAAGCAGCAAAACAAAACTCTTTTTTCTCTGTAGCCGTAAAAGAACCCCGCAGCCAAAACCTCCTTTGCTTTCAAAATTAGCTGCTGCCAAATCCCTGCGTTGCTCTCCGTAGCCGCCAACAAAAAAATTTCTCCCTTGCACTGCTTTTTCTTTTCAGCCGCACAAAAGCACACCCACACAAAACCTTTACCCAACTGTTAAAAATCAAAGTTGATATATATATATATATATATATGTGAGGAGATATTCGGGTGGGCCTTTGGGTTTCCGCGTGGGCTTCGGGTTCACAGCATCTCCTGAAGATGAGCTGACTACAAACCCTGAAATTTGTGCAACGTATATATATATGAAATTAATGCCAAAATCCTTTCAAAAGTGAGAACAGAAGAAAAAGAGGAAAAGGGAAACATAGGTGATGTTCGCTGGTAATTTCAACAATTGCCAAAAATAATAACATCAAGAAGCAACGTATGAAGTCTTCCTTTTAATCATGAAGGGTGAATGTATACATGTAGTCGAATCTTGACAGCTTGCTCCGGTATCTGTATATTGAAGAGCTTGAGAATCTATAATTAAGTTTTGAGATCTTATTGCATCAGCTGCATGTTGAGGATCTTGAGATTGAGGACTTTGAGTGGTTATGCTTTGTGTTTGTGGTCCAGTTGCGAGATTTGCAGATCGATCATATTGAGAATAGTTATGATCAGTTAATTCCTGTGAAGAGAGAGAGAGAGAGAGAGAGAGAGAGAGAGAGAGAGAGAGAGAGAGAGAGAGAGAGAGAGAGCTATTTTAAGAAATCATGACAAATGCAGGGACTATTAGGTAAATAATAGCCAAGCCCAATTTGACAAATGAACCAGCAACAGAGATAAAACAAGCATAAAAGGGTCATGGTCATGTATGCCTGCTATCATGTAGATGTAAAGATTACACAAAAGCACTCAAGAGTATGTTGCAAAACTGCCGGGACTCAAAAAATACCCACAGGTAATTCTTGATTCTGAGCGTCAAAGGCTAGATTGTGCTGCTGTTCCGTAGCGTCGTCTTGAAGTATCTCCTCCAACCAAGAAGAAGCAGAAGACATATCGCCATCGTTGGCCGCCTCCGCTGCTTCGCCGTCTGAAACTCCGAAGACGCCCGCCGTTGTTGCACCTCCAGAACGATCATCGGCTCCTCCTCGTTGTTGTGAGATCGTGGAGGCTGTCGCCCCTTGCGCTGGGACGGCGGGCATGATGTTTGTCACAGTTGAACCCCCGAAGCCATCGTACGCGGTCGCTCGCTGTGGCGGGGGTTGTCGTCGTTGTGGGATGGCGAAGATGGATGGCGTTGCACCTCCGAAGCAATGATTACTCGCTGCAGTGCCTCCAGACCCGTCATCACTAGCTATTTCTTGCTGTGTGATTATCACAGAGGCTGGCGGGATTGCGCCTGGAAAAAACGCGGTTGTTGCGGCTCCAACAGAACAGTTGCTACTTTCTTGTTGTTGCTCTGCGACGGCAGGAGAGGTGGCCGCCGCCATCGCTCCTTCTTGACCGCCGACCCCAGAGATCGTCGCCGCCATCGTGCAGCCATTACTTGCTCCTACGTACTGTTGTACTAAAACAAAAGTAGAGGGGTCGAAATAATCGCCATTCTCTGATTGTTGGCGACCCAGAACCTGGTTCAACTCATCGTAGGTTGATGAATCCTTATGTAGTTGATCTCCGTTCCTCTCAGAAATTAAAGGTGATGTTAATGCGTGCGTATGATTTTTTTTTTTTAAAATCTCCACAATGTGAAGTTCATTAGATTAATGTGGATATTTAATAATGTTGGGTTAGATGGGAATAGTGTTCTAAATGTAAATAGAGCTGCCCGATTTGTAGATACTTAGTCGGTTTGCAATTTGTAATTAGAAAAGTAAATTAGAAAAAAAAAACTTACAATAAATGTTGCAAGCTTCAAAGCAGAAATTTAAAAAAATAAAAACAGTTCCACCTCATTAAAATAAATCTTTTTAAATCTAAACAGATATTATCTACATCGAAGTTCCCTTGTGTGGAAAAATTATATAGCTTTTGTACTAATTACTTTTCAACCAAACGAGTCGAATTTGCAATGAAAATACATGTCCTAGAATATAATTGTAGATATCCAAATAATAAATTTACAATTAATTTTCCTGCAAAATTTGCTGCTAAAATATTTGCTGCAATTTATTTTTTTGCAGCAAACCAAGCAGCCCCTAAAACAACTTAATACATTTTGCAGTGTAAACAAAAAAAATATGAGGGTGATATTTACAACAACTTGTTGGCTTTAGTGGTTTGATTTAGAAAAAGTTTTGGATATTGGTCCCTCAATAAAATTGATGTTATGCCCCTCAAGTCATGAGAGTACTTGCAACTTGGTCCCTCTAGTTAACTTACGTTGGACCTAAAAG